>LOEQ01003281.1:43549-61704 GCA_001685075.1 Bramus lutescens | reverse complement strand
ACACACACACACACACACACAGAGTGGGGGGGAGACATTTTCCCCTTGTTATGGCCATATAAACTTACAAACTTCTGTTATATACATTACAGATTTTATTAGAAATCTGCTTGCAAATTGTATTTGGCAGATGAACCTATACCCAGAGTGGGGAATCATATTCAAAACAATTTCCTGTCTTGTGGAAATCTTTGAGCTCCGCCATTGGTGTAAAGAATGGCTCCTCTGGTGCGTTGGATTTGTTAGGAGCTCTTTATGGAAGACTACAATTTAAATTTGCACACAGAGCTTAGACACAATGAATATGTTAATGAGTTCCAGCCTTGAATTGCACACTCAAATTATCATCAATTGTGCATGAAAATTTTCCATGCTACTTACTCTGAAAATAAGAACTAAATTATGCATTCAACTTAGATTTGGTTATAGAAATATGTTTAAACTAATATTTTCAGATGACAATCTGTGTGTACAAATTCTATATAGTAATGGCATATGGCACTTTTATTTTTCTGGATTAAAATCAAAATATAAATATGGGCATTCAGTGTCACAAATTGCAGGTAGATTTTAAATTATACACCCTAGGCTATTAAGATTCATCACTTCTCATGAAATTAATAACAAGTATGAAACTGAAAGTACTTCCACTTCCTTCAGCGTTGTGAAAATGTCACTTCAATTTTAGGAAGTGTAGTTAAGCATTCATTTCAGTAACACTGTAGGAACATGGTTTCTATAGATCTTACAATTTTCATTTTAAAATTTTAAAATGGTTAGCAGTAGATTCATCACCTTGACTTCCCCATAGTACTGAATTAAAAGATTATTTTCTGATTGCCAGTATAGAAGGATTTCATACTGAAAGAACACAAAATCCATATTTAATATATTCTACTGCAAGTTTATTGATTTTATTGATAAGTTCACTACTTGATAGTCGCCAAATTATAATTTTTAGTTGATTATATTGTGGTTCTTAATTCTTTCTTACTGGGTTGAGATTAGAGATGATATGTTTTATGTAGTGGTAATACAAAATTTAAGCATGAAAGAATCATTTGTTGTGACTTCACTTATGCATTTAAGGAAGGCTACTGAAGATGAATATTGTTTTCTGTTTTCCATGAGCAAGTAATGAAGGAACTGTACCAAAAGCCTGGATTACTGGTTATGTTTTCTTAGGTTTAGAATTATAGACATCACATGCTTATTGGAAGGAGTGCTAATTGGCCCCATTGTTGGAGAATGTCTAAACAAGAAATGGTCACAAGGAGCAAAGGCTGATCTCATATGCTAACTAATGGCTTCTGGGGCTCCAGTACTATACAATAATTTAAAGTCATGTTTGTGACTTTGGGGACTTCTCAATAAACATTTTATATTTCAGGTTATTTCTTAAGTTTTAATATGTTAGAATGGGGAAATGCAGGTATAATTTAGTTATACAATAATTTATTACATAATAAAGACGATCTTTGTCATGGATTAAAACAAAGTGTCTCTTATCTCAGTAGATAGGAATAGTCCATAAGGCCTTGATATTGCGTTGATGCATGCAAGAAGCAATTTCAGCTGGTCACAGTTACAATGTGTTTACATTATGAAGAAGGCAGGTTTTGTCCTTGGCATCATCTTTCTTAGAACTTGCATGCTCATCTCCCCAAGTTATGAGTATGAACCTTACTTTCTGACTTTCCCTCCGTTTTCCAAATCCTTCCAGTGTCTGTATTATATATACTCAATGAGCCAACTTTCAAAGTCAGCATGTTCTATGCTATGCTTACTGCCCCCCTCCAGAGTAAAGTGAATCCTTAGGTGGCAGTCTTGGCCAAGTATTGTTTGACTGCAAGAAACTGAAATACATCTCAACTAATCTAAGCAAATGGAAATGACCATCTGTGCAGAGTCAAGAACAGAAATTATATCCATATTGTTCTATTGAACTTAATGGGGAGGCCATGTAGAACTGACTGATTGCTTCTCCATCTGTTTTCTATGGGTGTATAAAGGATGTATGTCTCTTCTCTGCTCTTGACCTGTAGTATCCTCTTCTTATTGTAGAAAATGACTCATCCTGATTTACTTTGCAAGAATGACTTCTATGATGCTTTTGATGTTGATCATGTGTTCCCTGGGTATTTGATTTTGATTAACCTTATCTCTAAGTTTACCAAGCATCAGCTTCTCTAAGAAATGAACAAATAAAGATTTGGTATCGATGATGTGTACATCTCTGAAGTATCAGCATCATTAAAAGAGATATGTGGTAGATCAATGCTGAGAGGTAATGCAGGAAGTTGGATTTGCTTGAAGGGAATCTGATATTTGTTATTTTGTGCATATTTGCTTCCTTAAAATGTGTATATGTGCTTTTGCCTAAATGTATGTCTGGGTACCACTTGTGCAACTGGTGCCTGTGGAAGCTGGAAGATGACATTGGATCGTGTGGAACTGGAGATGCAGATGGTTTTGAGCTATTATGTGGGTGCTGAGAATCAAATTCAGGTCTTCTCCAAGAGCAGCCAATACTGAGCCATCTTTTCAGTCCTTTTGCCTTATTTTTTAAATTAAGAAATTGTTTAAAATACTAATTAAGTAATATTTTCTAATATGCTTAAAACAATTAACAGTTACCTTCTGCAAATTGTTTCTTTATAATGACTTCGTGAAATTGAGGTCATAATCTCAATGTTTCTAAATGTTTGATTGAAAAGTATGTGAATGAAAGCATCTGAGTATTAGACAACCATTCAAAGAGGGGAATTTTAACTGTTTGGTATAGGAAATTAATTGTCAATGTCTGGTGTTACAAATCATAGAAGTCATACAAAGGATAAATGAAACTTCGTGATGCTAAGAAGTATCCAATAGTCTGCTATTTTGCCATTCTCATTGATGAAGTTCTGCTCCTCTTCATAGAGATGATTTTTATTCCAGTTGCATTAATGCTTGGGGAAAAGTTAGTCCTACCCATCCAGACATTCCACAGAAGTAGATCTGTGTTCAAAGATGTGAATTTAACTCCAGCTTTGCTATTTATCAATTTTAAGAGTCATTTCCCAAGGATTCACTTAGGAAAATAATGATGGTTAACTGGTTTGCAAACCTGGGAACTCATGAGAGTCATTTGTGGTGGTGGGGAATAGGATAAGATGCCAAAGAATATTTGAGATGGTTGCCCACAAGTGCATATTCTTTTAAAACATACATAGTTTTAGTGTAGTAAGTGGTGATGTTGATTTAGGAAAATGAGTTAACTCCAATATGGTGTTGAGGAGACTAATATTGTATGATTGTCTTTTCCATGGCCAGTTTTATTTGAAATAGAATATGGATTGCCATGCTGAGTGAAACCAGACTTTCCTTGAGATGAGCTGACAAATCTTCTATAAATTTCTCCAACAGTTTAAAATAAGTGATATCATTTTCCTCCTTATTAAATATTATCTGCACTAGGGATCAATTGACTCTCCGTTTTAGCCACCAGCTTTCAAGCCTTGGTTCTATTAAACTGCTGCTACTGTATGATTTTGTTCCATTACTATGTCTGTAAATTTTTCTTCTTTAAAAAAAAAGACCAACTTTTCAATTTTGTGTCTAAAAAGACTGTACCAATGTGATTTTCCTGAGAAAATTTACGTCAGCTCCTGGCTTGTTTCTACAGTTCTCCTGTGGGCTTCCCTGGCATATTATATCATTATCCATATGTCTTATAACAAATTTGAATTATTTTTTTTTGTATTTTTAACAATTGAATTTTGTTTGCATGTGTCAGGCCTAGGTGATATTTGTTCATGTGATATTTATCTATCACTTGTGTCTAGAAATAGTGCCTGTAAAAAATGGACATTTGCAAAATGAGTGAATCATCACCTTGAAAATACCTTGCAACATTAACAATCTGTATCATTACCATCACTCATATATGTGGAAGTTTGTGTGTATACTCGTATAAAAGAACATCATTTTCATTTAGTTTTTCAAAAAGTCAATGAGAGTTCCATGTGTCTTCTTCCCCCTTTTCTCCAACATCAGCAATCTGGGCATAGAATGAAATAAATGGGCCAAGGTCAGTGTGGTGGAAACCAGCACAGGCAGAGTCTAAATCTAACCTGATTTTGAAGCCCATGGTCTCAGCCACAAAGACACATTTTCTCCAGCATTCATTATATGTGCTCTGCAGTCTGGAATAAAGATTTGTGGTGCTGCTTTGGAGTCAAGGTCACCAAATTATTCACAAAAAGAGGAATAAGAGAAACAGTTGCAGCTTGTCAATCGGAGCTCACACAAACCTAGATTTTGTGTCCTTGTCTCCTTTTTTGCTTTCCTCCTGCATGGTTGTATTATGTGCAAGTTCTGGTCAAGGCAAAGTCACAGTCACAATTTACATTGTGAAACAGAGGGGGACGTGCTGTTCTGCTAGTAATATATCAGCCAGTGTATTAAAACAGCAAAGTCAGCATATCAAACAAACATATGCCCTGCCTCCATACCATCCTCATAGTTGCCTAGGCAGAGACTCTTTATAGCAGCTTGTAGAAATAGGGGGCATTGGTGTGTCACAAATGTATAAAGGAACATACATGCTACTATTGATAGTCTCTGATGAATGGCCAGTTAGCACTCTTTAAAATAGTCTACCACACCCTTATAACTGAGGCAGGTTTTTCTAATTTGATCTCTATCTTCATTCCTGTTTTAATCTTTGTTATCTGCTTGGGAATTGAAGGCAAAAACAGCAGCAGGAGCACCAGCAAAGGGATACTTCATGTCGTGAACCTTATATATTGTCTCGTCTCATTCATAAAAATGTTGTAAATGCAAGAGTCTTCTTCATTCGTAATGAATGACATTGAGACCTACGGTGATCACACAATTCAGCATTAACACGTAGGATGAAAGATAAAATTCAAACAAAAAATCTGTCTGATTGCAAAGCCTGTAACACTGGTACCTCCCTTGTCCTTCTCCTCACCACCCTTCTACAAGTTCAACACCATTCTCTAGTGCTTTTGGCATCCTTCTCATACCTTCTACCGACAACTCAATCTTTGTCTTCTCATTGCATCATTCTTCTAGTATAAATGCTTATATAAATCTGTTCAATTTTGTCCACAACACATGGTGACTTCTACAAGGGCCAGATCAATGTGTCCCTAGCTTCCAATTTCCATCAAATTGTCTAACTTGCCATGGATACCCATGACCTGGAAAGGAGGAAAAGCAACAGGTTTAATTGCATGTGTCTTAATGCATTTATTTGGCTTGTCTTCAATCTAACTGTAGAGTTGAGAAATAGGATGAATATTAGACTTCAGTCTTCATTTAGATTCATTGAATATTATATATAATAAATTAGTTTGCCACCGTTCTACTTTTGTATATCCCTGCATTTTCTCATATAATGATCATGCATTTATAAGAGATAATGAAATACAGATCTTTGTCTGTATATACATAAATATTACACACACACACACATACGTGTACAGTGGAGGGGAGCTTTATTGGACCTTTAAATCTTATATATGTGGGTGTGTACTTTCGAAATACATTGGTTGGCATTCTTCTATTTTAAAAAGTCAGCAAAATAAAGTTTCGATTTATTTCTTTATGAGTTTGCTTACATGTGAGACTGTGCAGCACATTTGTGCCTAGTGCCCTTGGAGTTTAGAAGATGGTATTGAGTACTCTGGAGCTAGTTATAGACAGTCATGAACCACTATGTTGGTGCTTGGAATCAAATGTGAGTCCCCTATAAGAACAAATGCTCTTATCTGCTGAGCCATCTCTCCAGGCCTACAAGAAACAAATTAAAAAATTATTTTAAAATAATACATTGTTCTGCATGATTACAGGTCACTATTTAAAACATTGACTGTTTCAAACAGTATCAACTACGTGTTTCTACCTCTGGGTCCTTGTTATTGTTAGATCTCACCTTTGAGACTTACTCAGTTGAGAATTGTTCTTTGCTCATCCCTGTTTCCTCATCTTACTCATCATCTCAATATACATTGCTATTCATGCAGAAATACTCTAAAATCACTGTTAGTTTTCTCAGAATTAGTTTCAACTCATGATTTTGACAAGAATTTCACAGATGCCGTTCACTTTGAAGGCATTTCCTTTTCTGTTTCTTCTGGGTTTTTTTTTTTTGGCCAGTATTTGTCATTACTTTAAGTTAATTTCTTTTGTTTCTTCACTTGAAAAAGGTAGCTAATTTTCTCTGAAATTAATATGTGAATTGCATGAGGAACTACATAAAAATATCTTTCTTCCCATTAGTTTGCATTTTTATCAGAGTCTATTTCCAGGACTGTTTGCAAGCTGGTGATTTTCCAAGTGTGTAACCCCATGGAAATTTTCAGTTATAATTCTCTTTTAATGAATATTTCCTTTCTTTTTTATTAGTTTTAATTTAATAAATGGTCTTTAAACTATGTGAACCTTTAAAAATTATAAACAATTTTGTTTTTGGCCAGTGGGAAAAGTTAAACTTATATTAATTATTTTTATCCAGTTGAAAATTTTAAGCATTTTTTGCTATATATTGTTTGTATAAGAATTGAAAGAAACAACAATTCTTTGATTTTAAGTGATAAATATGGTTCTAGAGTTGCGATAAACAATTTCCTGGAGGCGGGAGCTTTATTCAGGGGACTTACACAGCAGTTGACAGAGACACCTTACTCCGTGAGTTAAATACTCAATTTGGCTTCTTAATGTCAGCCATGACACACAACACATTCAGCTTCCTCCTTCTCTATCTCAGAAGAAATAGTTACATTCATTTTACCAGCTTTGCCTCTGGGTATGTCCAAATTTTTCTGTCACTTTCTTTGGTCCATGTTAGCATCTTAGGTTGGTGTTATTTTCCTTAAAATCCTGTGTGTTCCCCATGATACCATGTTGTACCTTTATAGATCGGTATAACCATGATTGCAAAGAAGCTAGGAGTGAATTGCCCAGTGGGTCATCCCCCCTCCCCGATTATTGCAAAGAGGAATCATAACCTCAGAGTCATCTATCAAAAAGAGGTCATTCAAATTCTATGAGTTTAGTCCTTTGGGGTGCCAAAAGAGTGTATGTCCAGAGCTGTGGAAGTCCCTTCTGAACGGGCAAACACAATTACCTAGTCTCAATAGATGTATTGCAGTTTTTGGTTCACTGATTCTTGCCCCCCCCCCTCAACAGGGCAGCCCCCATACCAGGTCTTTGTCTTGCAAAGCTCATTACAGGGAACTGCCCCAGATAACTACAATTTCAAAATGCTTGGGTGAATATGCTCCGGGAAGGGGGGGTCTCTATCAAAGTCTTATTTCAAATGTGTGTGCTCAGCTGGAACATTTATCTCAGACAGATAAGCAAGCTCTGGCTGGTTTTCACTGACACCAAGTCAGCTTCGACGTAGAAATGTAGACAGGACAACCTGGGCTCGAATTTGATCACATGCTTTTACAGCAGGGCGACCAGTTGCCCAGGATTCCTCGAAACTCACAGGACTTAACTGTGCTCTATGGTTTTGATGCAATAGCTTTTGAAAGGCTTGCTCTCCACAAGAGGGTTTGGAGCCTGCTCTGGGCTTCTCGGAGAAAGGTAACACAGAAAAGGAAGTCTGTAACTGCTCTTTTCAAAATTCACAAAGGAGCGTTACCTCTCAGTCCGCTTATTCCAATGGAAAGAGAGGCATTGTAAATTGTGGTTCCAGCACTCTGTTCTCTTTCCTCGCATACTTTCACCATGCAGGTTGACTTTATGATCCTTTATAAAGTAATATGAAGAGAGAGAAAAAACATTTTTTATCAAATTTGTTTTATTTTTGTAGAACCGTATTCTGACAGAGCTGCATGTGACAGGCAAAGGCACATTAAAAGCTGACACCTGCTATTATGTTGGAATTTTGGATGAGGTTCAAAGATGGTTCTCTATGACCCGGAAAAATAAATCAAGGTCACCAATTGACTCACGCAAAGTCTCTTCAGCCATTTATATTACAATGTAATTATAGCAAAATGATGTACAAGCCTGGAAAAGCTATAAGTCAACCACATTGATACATATGCATTGTGTGAGGAATAAATGAAAAGATAAAGGAATTATCAACCAAGGAAATTGCCTGTATCATTTGCCTTTGTTGTCAGTGGAGCTCGAGGAGGCACTGCTGGTTATGTGGTCCCTTTAAACATGAGCATTTTAAGCCTCATCCTTCAGTGATAGTCAAATAAATTTTACTTGCCTTTATCTTGCTAGAATTCAGGTTTTCCTAGTATTGTTTGTACTTATTAGATTCCCGTGTTCCTGACATGAAGGTCCTTTCAGAACTGACATCTTACTGGTTGTAATTTTTAAAACATAAATGCATTTGGGAATGCTTTGCCCCAAATATTCTATAAAATTTTGCTGAAGTTTCCTTTTCAATTTCCTATTTCTCGAAGGTCCCTTGTGTCATTTGTCTTGGATTTAGACTCAGTGCCCTTAAGTTAGCTATTATGTCCAGTACACCAGGAGTGGATGCATCCTTCTCAAAGGAAAAATGGAATATGGGGTTATGTGAGCTGCTAATACAATGTCTTATACTTGGTATTGCATCTCTTAAATGAAAAAAGAAGAGTTGACTAGCATGATTTCAGACAGATACATGAAGAATACTAATGCTACTGTTAGTGAAGAGATACAATAAGAAAATTGATTAAAAAACTTTTATTGGTGTGAAGAGTGACTGCTTCCCTAAAAATTCTTTGGAGGCAGCAAAGAAACAAGTAATAAACAAATATAAACTTTTCAAAGCACTGAAATGATTATGAAACAGACCTATGGGAAATGAGTGTTGTGACAGAGTTTTTGTGTCTGACCAAGAGAGTATAACAGGACACTGGTAGGCAGAGGATATCTCCCCTTTCCTATCTAATTTGGTATTTGATTACTTAGTGACTCAATGAAACATTTAAGCATAGGTTGTTAAACATTGGACACTCTTGAAACACATCTTTTTCCACTGGTATCAGTAAAATGTCCCATAACTGTTTAAAGGAGAAATTTTCTTTCCCTAAACTTGGGTTTTCCTAATCTCAATTGTTTGAGTATGTCTTATGACTGTGTCTTTTTAACATTTACAGGGTGTGTCTGCTTTATCCAAGATTCTGTTATATTTTATTTACCTAATATTTCAGAAATTAGAAGATATATAGGCATATAGATACTCATGTGTATTAGTTATGTTTCAGTGGTGAAAATGTACTATTATGACTCTATTCATACATGTGTCGTTATTATATTTGTCATTCTTTTGTTCTTTTCCCAAAACCTCAAGTGCTAATTACTGAATTAGAGCAAACACACACACACACACACACACACACACACACACACACACTACTTAGAGGGAGAGAGGTAGACTAGATGCATAATACTGTGGTTAGCCTTGAAATGAAGATCCCTCTGCCTCACACAGTTCCTGAGAGCTGGCTCACAGGCTTTTCTCAGCATGCCCAGCCTAGAGCAATCTTATCTTACAATTTCTTCAGAAAATTTGCTCTAAACAAAAACAATTTGTTTAATTTAATTTAAGAAGAAAATACACAAAACATTTTCAAGGCAGAGTTGGGATTTTAGTACCATATCTGGAACCTGCCATTTCACAGAAATTAAACTCACTTCTGATATATTGCAACTAAACCTAGGTGTTTCAAAAATGTAATTTAACTTGTGTTTTGTGCTGAATAGATTTTAATATCATGTAGTACTTAATTTCTCTCAGATCCTTATTCTTACCTCTAGAAGAATGTATTCTGAGTGTTTTTGGCCACACTTTACTGGATAATGGATGCAACTGATTATTTTCTCAAGAAAATTCATAATTCAGGGGACTACATTTAACACTGACTTAAAAAGTAAACTGTGGTTAGCAGTCGAACAAAATGAATTTTAATTTCCACAAATGCTTACATTTTCAGGTGTGTAATGGAAAGCTTCCTGAAGTTTGATTTAGTGGAACATTTGTCTCCAGGTAAGGTAACATAGCCACACATAGAAAGCAGAAGAGAGGAAAACAAATCCCATCATATGCTGTAGTAGCATTAACGGGATTGGTTATCTGCACGTTTTCCATAGTTAGTATGCACCTAGGTTACTTCTCTGGGATTAGTTTGGCTTCTGTTCAGCCCACAAAACAACAATATTATTATACTTCCAGAGTTATTCTTTTATGGTATATTGTTATCCTGCATTGAAGCACACTTCTGATTTTACTCTGAAGAAAAATAAGCTCACTAAATACATGAGAAATTATAGACATCTTGGTTATAATAACTCTGTTTAGCACCTTTGACAGTTTTAGAGAAAAGGTTTCTTTCTCCATCGTCAAAGCATGAAATGGTGACATTTTTGTCCAGATAACATTTTCAGAATACAGTTGTCTTGTGGTTAATTTATTAAGACATCACATTCAAATCGTTTTAATTATCCACCTCTCTTTTTTCTTCTTTTCAGACAGTAGATATAACAAAAACGTGGCTGCTCGCCACACTGCTCCTATACATGTTGACTCTGCTTGTGATTTGCCTGCAATTTTCCTTTTGAGATTTGGCACCAAGTATATAAAAATTAGAATATCTGCCACACAATGTAGATTCTGCCAGACAGGGCCATCAGTATGAAAAAGAAATAAAAACTATCACTGCCTTTCCTAGATCACCCTTCAGCCATCACAGTGACAAAATAATTGTAGGACCAGTAGATTAGTCAGACCACATGGGCACAAGACACCGGAGAGTGTGACAGAAGCAAATGTGTTATTAAGAAAGTCGCCAAGTACGGGCATGTTGTTCTGACCCCACTCGCGCTGCCTGGGAATGTAGAATGCCTTCTTTGACTGAACGTTAGGGCACAGTGATTACCATAATTAAAACATACATATATGGCACATTTGTAACTGCTTAAAGTTCCACCGACTGGGAATAGTCATAGTGACTATGGCCAACGACACCGCTGAACTCAGGTATTAGAGGTAATACCCGCCCACAGCAAGCACAACCCTGCAAGAGCACTGTTTGCCTGTGACGATAAGGTCCCGGAATCTATTTGCTCACTGAGTGATTTGTAAGAAAATACAAACCTATTGGCCTCCGCCTATTCTGTTTTTCTAACCAGGCAGCAGTAGCTGAGAGGCTTTGGATCTTATGTTTTATAGAGAAGCCAGCAACCATTTCTCCCTCTGTGAGACCCTAGCCATAAAACAGTCTGGAAAGTCCCATTAATTATCATGCAGTGAAAGTTGAATTGGCAGTCATCCTGTCAACTACTTCCTGGCCGTACACTGAAATTTCAATACACATAAAGCATGGATAGCTACCCACAGTTAGATGTATCCTGTAGCTTATGGAATTCTGTGTATTTCTAGCACCTAGAAATTTTAGTTTGATAAATGCTCTGCACAATTTATGACTTTGTCTCTAAATTTAGCTGTAAGCACAAAGAAAAGCATGTCTATCTTTGACTCTCTCTCTGTTTCTCTGCGTATGTCATTCTAGAAGGCTCGTTTAATGTAAGGTCGTTCGTGGTGGTATAATATTTTAACCACTTAAGAACCCATGTAAAGATGAGCATGTATTTTCAGACTTATACATTTTTTTATGTTTACTTTTTCCTTTTAGACATTGTCTCACAACATAGCTCTGTCTGGACTCTAATATACTATGTAGACTGTGTTGATCTCAAACTCACAGAGATCTGCTTGTTTCTGCCTTCCATGTGTTGGGAGTAGCCAATATGCCTGGTTCAGACTGACTTTTAAACAAAGTAGACATCCCAAACACTAACTTTAAACAATTACCTACTTTCAAAATTTCCATTCAAACCATTCCTCATCTAAATATGAATTAGTCATCAAACACATTCATTTAACATTACAGTCATAAAAGAAATTCTAGCGGGCTTAAGCCTATTTAACCATTACACTTCCCATACTGCCTAGTTGTTTATTTTCCTTTCTTCTTTTCTGCCCTTGTTTCTTTGAGAGAAAGACTTTCTTAAAATTTAAATAAAAAATACAGGGAGATACATTCTGAAGAGTTGGTTGTCTTGGCGTCTCTCTGAGCCCACTAATGGAAGCTGTTATATTTTGAAGATGTAAGTAAAGTTGCTTAATAAACTGGAAATGGCAATCACCAAATATACTTTTCCAGTACCAAATCTACTTAGTATGTACTTAGATAATAAAGTTTATACTCATTTACCCAAAGTTAAAACATATTCTAAAATAGGCAATTGGTAGCAGTTGATTAAATAAATTAGAAATTGTGTGGGGAAAGAAGAAAGGTGTTATTAGGCAAAGATATCTTGATCACATCTCAAGAATGACTGTGTTCTAAGGAGAGAAAAGAAAAAAAGAAAAAAAAAGTAATGGGATGGGGATACTTGTTTAAGAGAGAAAATGATTCATGGGCTTATATATTTATATATGATATTTTTATTTAATAATAGATAAGACATAAAAGGATATCCATTATACTAACAGAGAATGTCATAGAGACAAGCTTGGTTTTCATATCAACTGAGAGAAATTAAAGTTCTAACTTATAATTTTAAAAAAGATACCATGACTGAATTAGTAGAATTTTATCTCTAGAGTAAATTAAGTAACTAATGATTTGAATGTTGACTGGTTAAACCAGGTTACACTGACATAACATTTATGCCATATTAATTGGGAATAATATAGTATCTTCATATTGGAGCACTTTTCATGTTATCCTCTTCAATATTATTTACTTCATTATGTCTAATAATTTCTATTCCATCCTCATTCTCTCTTCCTAGTTAGCATGGTGATCTCAAGTTGATGTCAGGTCAAATGTTGTTGACTTGAGATTGTCCCTTGTGACTAACTTGTCATCTGTTGTTGCCTCGTAAAATCCCTGAATTATTTTGCTCTTTTACCCTGATATGGGGCCATCTATTTTCATTTCCCTATGAGAAGGTATAAATTTGACATAACGAATAACTTCTCTCCTTTAAGTTTTATTTATGTATTAAAATGTGTGTCTGAAACATAATAAAAAACATAAAATGTGTGTCTGCGTGAGTCTCTGTATGTGCACCATGTTCATGTAGGTGTCTGCAGAGGCCAGACAAGGGCCTGAATTCCCATGGAACTGTAGATGCAGATGGTAGGGAGCTCTGTGATGTGGGTGTTAGGGAATAAACCTTAATTCTATGTAAGAATAGCAATGACTTTAAACTGCTGAAACATCTCTCCATCTCCAATGGAGAACTTCTTTATTAATATCTGAATACTGATATATAATTGACCTATCTTTGGGGTCAATGAGTCAAAATTGTTGTCATTTGTGATTGAGGTTAAAAATGTGTGACTGAGGTTAAAAATATTCACTTGTCCTTTCTAAATGCTTAAAACTCATAGCTGGTCTCTATACATTTAGTATCCATAATAATAGTCTGGAAATCCCTTTAAGAGTGCTGAACTTAGCCATCACTGTCACAGTGTGTGTACTAGTGAGTCTTGTTTGGCATGTAGAAATTGCTATTTAAAAAACCACAACTAAATGGCACTACTGTTGTTGGTAGTTGAGAGCCACTAAGAGAGGTAGAGTCAATTTCTTTCAGGCACATGGTTCCTGGAAGATTGTTCATGTGACAGTAGATGACATTATTACATTATTACACCCATTTAATTGGACTCAAAAGTTTAAAGAAAGAATAGATGCAGCTGGGATGAATAAACAGAAAGGAAAAGTCAGAGGAGCGGGAAGTGATTTGATCAGAACATATTGCATATTTGTATGACATCCTCAACCAATAAATAAAAATTACAAAGAAGCCTCCAGAAACATTCTCATATGTATTGAACACAAGAGTGTAGTGCTTTAATTTACTATCTAAATGGATACATGGGAGATGAATTCTAGGTCCATCGAAACATTCTCATATGTATTGAACACAAGAGTGTAGTGCTTTAATTTACTATCTAAATGGATACATGGGAGATGAATTCTAGGTCCATCGAAACATTCTCATATGTATTGAACACAAGAGTGTAGTGCTTTAATTTACTATCTAAATGGATACATGGGAGATGAATTCTAGGTCCATCATTTAGTAGATGTGAGACCTTAGGCAGATGACTTAATCTTAACTTTCTTTATGTAAAATCAGATCAAAGTATCAGCTGGTTATATGCATTTAATTACGATAATTACATGAATTAACAATGTAAAGTACTTATGGTAGTGCATGGCACAGGCTAAATGTCTCTCTTAGGTAGGCTTAAACCTGAAATTTGATTTCCATTCTTAAGAGGGTTGATATTAGGAATTAAAGAATAAAGAACAAAGGAGGATGGGGTGAAGAATGAGAAGAGAGGGGCAGAAGTGGAAAGGATTATAGAAAGATGACAGAGAAAGAAACAAAAAAGACAGAAGAGAAGGTGGTGTGATAGAGAGCAGCAGAAGTTAAGAGGGGGAGGGCAGGGGAAAAAGAATTGAAGAGGAGAGGAGTGAGAAAAACTACAGGCAAATTTATGTGTCGTCCCTGCTGCTTATGTACCGGGGGCTGCTGAGAGGTATTTTGGGATTTTTTAATAAGCAAAGGCAGATTGAGGATCATTCATACTTACTCACAGTGTCCTGTTTGTTCAAAGCCAGCCTGACCTAGCAGTTCCTAACCCCCTAAAACTGTGACCCTTTAATACAGTTCATCATGTTATGTTTACCCCATTATAAAATTTTTTGTTGCAACTTCATGACTGAAATGTTGCTAATGATGAAATGTAATGTGAATATCTGTGTTTTCTGATGTTCTTAAACGATTCCTATCAAAGAATGATTCCACCCCCAAAAGGGTTGGGACCCACGGGATGAGAAACACTGCCCTAGACCATGTTTTGCATATGTTTCTGTGCTGTGCATCATTGATCTACCCTCATTGGCTCTACAGAAAACACTATGGTCCAAAGCACAAGCAACAGTGGCCTCTTTCAAAGGTTCATATAAGTAAATATAGCTGAGAACCATAGGGGAGCTGGAGTCCAGGAGGGGAAAGTTACAGATCTGGATCATTAGAGGCATTTGCTATAACTGCAAAATCCAAATATTCACTCTGTGCTCAACAGATGTCAGTTATGATCAGATTTGTCAATGGGCTGCTTTTGTTTTGTATGTGTATTTAATTTACTAGCAGTAACGCACCCCAAGTTACTAGTATGACTTCTGTTTTCTTTGATGAAACTGACAGGTGAGGTTAACTAAAGCTATGCTGCCACACTATGATGGTTTGGATGAGAAATGTGCCCATTGGCTCAGGATTTTGAGTACTTCCTCAGTTGGTGGCACTGTTTGGGAAGGTTATGGGAAGGAGTGGCTGGGGTCATATTTGAGCATGCAACACCTCTCCCCTTTCCCAGGACCCTCTCTACTTGTGCTTGCAGGGGAAAATTGGAGCTCTTAGCTTCCTGCTCTCACCACCACTCCCACCTCCTGTTGGCATGCCTTTCCGCTGCCGTCAACTCTTATCCCTCTGGAACCATCAGCTAAAATAAAGTCTCTTCCTTAAATTGCCTTTGGCCACAGTGTTTTATCACATACCAGAAAATCAACAAGACAGACATGAACTAAGATGAGGTGATCATGTTTTGCTGTAGTTGTCTCTGCTTTGGCGAGGATAAGTCTGAATAACAGAGAAAAAAATATAAATCCCTGCAAGTTTAAATTTCTAACCTATTCCTGAAAATTGCAGGGTTTTATTTACTTATGATGCTAAGAATTATAAGGAAATGTTTATATATCAGGAGTCACCTGAGATAAGATTCTAAAAACCCTTTCCCAAACATCAGCTCATTTTTTGGTGTGGGGGGGAATAAGTCCCAGGGGCAGACCTTGACTGTTTTAATATTCATTTCCATTCTCTTCATATATCACCACCAATTACTTCCTCTAAAGCATGTGGAAATTTGGGTCCAGAAGGTTTTCTAAGGCAAGAGCTCTCACCTCTATTTAATGCAAAGGAGTTTGAAGACCTGGGTGAACTTGTCAACTAATTTTTGAAATCGTAGAATTTCAGAATTATCTTTGTCTTAAAAGCTGTATAATTGTTTCAGTTCTAAAACCTTACAAGTTGTTCCTCTCAAAATGTTTAAAAACATACTGAAAAGAATGATTGAATTATTTCAAGGCTAATAAAATCTCAAGAAGACAGTAGTTGTTTACATCTTGTGATTTTATGTCAGATACTGGAAAAAAATAGTTTTATGGCCACATTGTTGCAAAGAAACTTGATAGAGTAAATGTAAGATTGTGGGAAGCCTGAATTTACTGACTAATCACCTTGAATTAAACATAATCACTTTAAATTTTAGCTTGTTTAATTAGTAACATGAAAGCAATATAAGGCAACATATATTCTGAGATTCTAGCATCTTCCAGTGCAGAGTGGAGACAATAGGTAGAAGGAACATTTTTTCTTAACAGACAATATTTTGCTAAGATTGAGCAATGAAATTTCTGATACGCCGAGGAGTGATTGTGAAGTGGGACCTGGTGCTGTGCCTGCACTTGGGCTGCACAGGCCAGCTGTGCAAGTTGTTCTGCAGCAAGGAGCACCTGCTGAGAGAGTAGCTGGCATGTGTCCCTTAATTTCTCAAATTACCATATTCTTATAATCAATTCCTGAGCCATGACACCATAATGAAGACTGAAATACTGGGTTCCAAGAGAGTTTCTATGAGAGGCAGTTTGAAGTGCAATCTTTTATTTAGTCTCTTAGCATTCAATGCGGTCCATTTGTATTTGAATTTTCACATATATGTATATACACATACACTTTTATGTTGATGTTACCTAAGCCATGAGCCTCTTCTGATAATTCAGCATAATGAGGTTTCAGACCTCCCAATGGTCTTCAATGGTTAAGTTAAAAGTATCATATCACCAGAGACATAGGAACCAATGAGAATAAGTCTGGATGTGCACATACTAATAGATGGGAAGAAAAAAATCACATCTTTAAGGGTACACAACAGTGTCTCAAACATGTCCCTGAAACACTTTGCGCTGAGTATGACAGTGGAATGAGTCTGCACAGTTTAGCGTCTTTCTTTATGTGGGGACACAAAAGTAAAGGGCGTTATTTATACTAATCATACTTTACAAGCGCCAATAATCCATTCTCTTTCTGATATTTTCCAATCACTAGTTGCCAGTTTACTCCTTTCAGTGGACTTCTTCACAGGAGCAATGTGAGCTTCTACAGCTAGTGAGAATTTTGAGGTTTCAGTCTAGGGGTCAAGCATCATTGAGAGTTGAAATGCTAATTTATACATTATTGAATTTTTTGAGAGCAATGAATAGTATAATCTGTCTTTCCTGAGCCACATTTTTCAGTTTCAATGATTGATATGACTAAATCAATGATTTCTAAAAGCACAAAGCTTTTGAGCCGAGGTGAGATGGAAAACAGTGGTGCACGGTGCCAAGAGGAGACCTTCTTGAAGGAAATGACATGTGCAGTTCGGAGCCATGTTGGGAGTAAAGTGGCCAGGGACTCTCAGGTAGAGAATCAGCAGGTCGTGTTTACCTGCTTTGCTGAGCCCAATGCTAAGACTTCCTCTCACAGATGAATTATGACTACTTTCTATTTTTAGTGACTTTATAAATTTCTGAAAAAAATGAAATGGGTGATTTTAATCTGATCTGCACAACAGTAAGTGACAAACAGTGTCAGCTGCCCATCTGGAAAGGGTTCAGCTCTGAACTAATCTCTGAGGTGTCCTACATTTTTTCTCCCCATCTTCAATTTGACTGTGTATCTCTAAAGGGGGACTAGAATAGACATCATGGGTGGAGGAGGGATAAAGGAGTGGGGGAGCAAGAATGATCAGAGATGTGGGGAGAGTGGAGGGAAAGAACACTGAGAGAGATAAGTGGAATTGGGGGGCATCTCAGGACAAGCTAGAAACCTAGTGCAGAAACTCCCAGGAACACAGAGCCTGTACTGGCCATCTCCTATAACCAGGCAAGGCTTCCAGCAGAGGGATTGGGACACCAATCCAGCCACCTAACCTTCAGCCTAAAAGTTGTCCTGCTTACAAGATGTGTTGAGGCATGGGTGACACAGAAGTTATGGGGGTGGCCAACCAA
>LOEQ01003281.1:0-19728 GCA_001685075.1 Bramus lutescens | reverse complement strand
AAATGGGGGGAGGGGAGGAGGTGGAAATTTTTAATAATAATAAAGAAAATGGAAAACAAACAAAAAATCCTACTGAGAATACATTTAAAAGAACAGTAATTCAAAACCTGTTTTATCATAAATACATGCCATGATTGCAGACACAATCCACTTTTGTAATGCCTGATATTTCCACATTGTACCTAGGATATGGGGTAACAGTTGGGTTCAATCACAAAAGTAAAGGGTAAGAAAAAGGCTAGAATTCCAGGTTGTTTTGGTGTTTTTTTTCCAAATGCTGATTGGAATCAGTATCTTTTCCACTACATACATCAGAATATATATTCATGAATATGAATACAACCTAAACAAAAAGAAGAAATCATCTGTATTTTTTAGGTCAGAGGCATTGCTGTAAAATTAAAATGAAAGAAAAGCAAGGAGCACAGGCTGAGTTTTATGTTTCCTAGAATAAAAGACTTCTTAGTCTTGGTTTCTTCTCTGGGGAATGCTTCTATAGTCATTCAGTTTTCTTCAAGACAAGGCAGATGTCTTTCTCTATAGAGTTGGAATATGTCTTTCTAAAAGACCCATAGGAATGATTTATGCTGAAAGATTCTTTCATATCTAATGATATTCTCTATAAACATTGGAGTGCTATTTGACTGCCAGGTTGGTGGTGGTACAGTCTGGCGATAGCTGCATGTGTTTTTTATCATGTTTCACTTTACAAATTCTTGGCATAGTCTAACATATGGAAGGAAGCTTTGGTATGTTATAAGGAATAAAATGATGAATAGAAACTGAAAAATAGAAGTTCTGCAAATAAAACACTGATCACAAGGCTTTACCATCTCTGAGTTTATCAATGATATAGGACTTTTGGAGCTATGTTAGTGACCTAAATCATTAGCTGCTGAACACTGTAAGATAACAAAAATCTCATTTCACCCAAGTATGTGATTGAAAATTTAGGTGAGTAGAGAAGGAAATTGGAACAACCCAATGTGCCTTATCAGATCACCATGGTTTAAAACTAGAAGTCAACAGCATTACTAATTCCAGAAAGCCCACAAACACATGGAAATTAAACAATACTCACCTGAATCATCAATAGGTCAAGGAAGAAATAAAGGAAGAAATTAAAGACTTCCTAAAATTCAGTAAAAATGACTCACAACATACCCAAATTTATGGGACACAATGAAAGCAGTGTTAAGAGGAAAGTTCATAGCACTAAATGCCTACATAAAGAAGCTGGAAAAATCCCACATAGTGAATTAACAGAACATTTGAAATTTTTAGAACAAAAAGGAACAAACTCACCTAAGAGAACTAGACGGCAAGAAATAATCAAATTGAGAGCTGAAATCAACAAAATAGAAACAAAGAAAACAACAAACTATAAAGCATTTAAAGTTCAGTTTATTTTATGAAGATTTTCCCCTTATTATAACTATGCAAGTCTCAGTGTGGATGGATATAGGTAAATGAACTAAGGGGATGACATTCAGAAGGTGGAAATTTTGAGCTACCCGATATGGGTGTCAGGATCTGTACCTGATCCCCTGCAAGAGCAGTAACCATCTTAACCAGGGGGCCATTTCTCCAGCCCTTTCTGTTTAGTCTTTAAATGGTACAGGAAGTTTGGAAAATTATGCATATTAACAGGATACTGTTTGATATTTCAATATCTGTACACAGTATGCAATATTCAAAAAAGATCAAACATACACATCTTTTCAAACCTCTCCTTTTTTGTGACACTAAGGATTGACGTCATGGGCTCATGCATGCTAAAGAGGATCGGTACCATCGAGTCATAACATCATCCTTTTTTATTTATATTTTGAGATAATGATTCACCGTGTCCCTCAGAGTAGCCTTGAATTCACTCTCTAGGAAAGACTGACCTTGAACATACAATCCTCTTCCTTCCATTCTCTAAGGGCTGGGCTTACAAGTCTGGGCCGCAAAGCTAGGCACATTTATCAGTTCTTTTTGGTGAAACTTTTAGCATACTGACTATTCTTACTGCTAACTCTTTGAAATGTAGGGTCAGCTTTGGGCACGCGGAGTCCCTGCTGAGAAATCACACAGGAGTACCTCTTGCTCTTACCTAAAGTAATTTGGTTGTCTATTGACCAGACTTTTCCCATCCCATCCTCCTGCCACTTCCTTTCTTCTAGATTTTTCTTTTCTTCCAGATTTTTAAGGTATACAGTACACCATTGTTATCTGTAGCAACCCTACTGGGCAAGAGAAGAGTTGGAAGTCTGGAGAACAGGATGAGGTCTGATTGCAGTATGAGAGTTCCCCTGCAGAGAAGATTCAGTTGGCCCAGTTGTCTACTTGATTTAACCACGAGGCAGAAGTTATAAGTAATGAAGACAAATCAAAGAGAAACAGAACTAAAACAAAAGCCCGTCTTATTGCTGTGCTGGGATGTAGCAGGGACAAAAGCCATACAGAGGGCTGAGAGTGAGCTGGGTAGAAACCATGGCTGAGAGGGTAGAGAACAGATAACGGATAGTTAATGACGACGACACTGGGATTTGCCTTTGGTCTCCAGCTTAGAAGCCTAAGAAAAGGTCCTGATTACTAGCACCCACACCAACTTACAACATGGACAGACAGACAGTGAAATAATTGCAAAAAAAAAAATCAGTATTGATTCCTCCTGGCCCCAAGACACAGGCAAAGGACCTAGGCGAGTCCAAGTCTACTTGAAAAGCGTTTTTCACAGCCTCACTGTAGGGGTAAAGGGTGACAAGTGCATCTCTAGTTCAAGAAAAAACTTACCAAAGAAGGTGAAAAAGTGGTATTTTGTCATTTGCTAACACCATTTTTCTATTTATTCATTTAAAAAATAAAATATTTATGGTAACCTACGGAAAACAAATTTATGTAATAATGCCATACCAATTTCCTGAGATTGTATACATGGAGTAACATCTTTATTTCCTGGTAGGCTAACCTAGAAATAAAATTACATAGTAACATCCACTGAATAGCAGAGGTGCATGTTACTCAGATGGCATGAAGTGTACAAGTTCAATTTGTGTCTGAGAGACTTTGAGAAAGAGCATCATGTATGCTACTAAACTAATAGTTCTCAAATGGTGGTGATGAACTGTAACTCAGAGGATTAAATTGTTGTTTCTGTTCAAAATATGTATTTTAAAATATATAAGCGAGTTTCATTTAAAACATAAAAAAACACTAAGGCTGTTCTGCCTCTGGCATACATTGGTACTAAATTTAATGCTCAAAATTTTCTTTAGGCAACTTAATTATATATGATTAAAATGACTTATCTAGTTGATTTTTCTTTTGATATAACTCCATCTTGTAGATGCATCTTCCTTGTCATCGTTTGCCTCCAGCATCAGTTTCTCAGTCTGGCTGATCTTCCAAAATTTTGTCTACATTCCTTCCACACTCGGTTTGTAGAGTTCTGAACTCTTCTGCTTTCTCAATGGAGTTGCCAATCTTTCCTGAGTCCTATTTGTGGAGAGAAGATGAAGTCCTGAGTGGCTGTCTATTATTGACCTGAGCATGATCATCAAGGACTCGTATGTCTTGATGACTATGATCCGTTGGGAATGGCAAGGCCTTCCACTGGTCATAGTATTGATGCTGACGGCTTGTGCCGAAAGTGTCAAGAGCAACTTCCTCCTCCAGAGTGTCTGCACTGGAGATGGTTTTCCCAGAGAACGAATGCCCCACTTTATCAAGATTACTTAAAACTGCCTTCTCTGCCTTCTCCTTGTGCTGTATATAATGAACCCACAGAGTTTCTGGGCTGTTGCCAGTGTTTCCCCATCAGTGCACACAGCCCATCCAATTCTAGTTTATGTGTATGTATATATGTCTACACTTCTTCATTCCACATTGCCTCAGTCAGGTCAATTAGAGAGTCATGTAGGTTGCAACAACTCTTAGAATTTTATGAGTCTCTCTGATGACATCTATTATATATATGGTGTCACTCTGCTTATGCTTATTTGATTATTATTTTATTACACATTTAGGAGATTGCATTCACCTTGACCTAGCTCAGTGTCTAACGGAAAATTCATTTACACAGCAGTGTGTTGTGAAATGAATGCACGAAGAGCTGAATGAGGGAACAGAGAATACCTGCTAAGGTATAAAGTTCGTTAGTGCATGAACTTTTCCTGCCTTTGAACTGCTTATGCTGTTCAATTTCTCTTTCAAGAACTGGAGCATGAAAACATCATTTGTCAACAGATCTTTCTGAAATTGAAATTATTGTCATTTCCATGCCTTGCTTTTTGCAAAAAAATACTACCAATGATGAGCTCCTTCCAGTATAATGTTATAATGAGCATCCATATTATGCTATATCATTAATATTTAACATTTTTTAATGCTGCATCTTTTATATAAGTTTTTTTTTATTTTCCAAATCTCACCACTTTTCTTCATTAAAAAAAGTAACATGCTTTTCCACCCTTTAAATTACTGCTACTCACTTGTTGTCAAGGAAACAAGGTTACCGAAATTTAAAAAAAAGTGAAATTTGAATCAATAAGGAATTGATTGCACACTCTAGAATTGATTTTAAAAATTAGAAAGAGGCTTATTGAGAATGATTTCAAACACACAGATGATTTTTTCATAGTTAGTAGTTTTCAACTTATAGACAATTAAAAGACATTGAGTTTTCTGAAATCCAAGTCTCAGAGAAGCAGTTTCATTTAAAAGAGAAATTTATTCTAATGTATTTAGAGAGTCCCACCCTATAGCGAGAAGGCTAGTGCCTGTGGACTGTACGGCTGAGAAATTCATTTGATACTCTCTCCATTCAAGAAGTTGGAGATCTTGGAACATGAACCAGTCTTATTTCTCAAGTAGAAGATGTCCTCAGTGGGACTCAATCTTCCCTGGAGAGGTCTGCTTTTACAAGCTAATTAATCTAAAATATCATGAGTACAACCAATAATAGCAGCACTGGTGCCCCCACTTAGGAAGAGATACACTGGCATGTACTCGGATATGAGCTCTTTCTTCTGCTTTCTATTCTTCCATGTCCCAAGCACACATTCAAGGTGCATTCCCTTTATTCAGTTTGCTTATTCTGTCACAATACCAGATCAAGAAAAAAAATTATAAACCCTAAAGCTGATGATTTCCTGAGGGTTCCCAGTCTGGATTTAGTTTGAATTTTCATTCTTAACTGTGAATATGGGAGGGGTAGGAATCCTTCACTGTGGTGAAATTTTCTTTGGTGTTCATAGAAATTAGGTTGATTATGTTTCTCCCTTTGTTCCACACATATGCGCATCAGTTCAGACTGAGTTAGAATGAGAGTTGTGTTCCTGAAACTGTTCATTGTGTTCTGTTGTAGAACATTGGTGAATTTAAGGGCTGCGATGTAATGTATCACTTAAACTTGCTTTTTCGTATAAGCAACAATTTAAAATGCTGAATTATAGAAAAGAAAGTAAAGAGATTATTATTGAGAATGTTGAACTTTAGTCTAATAAATCTTAAATATTCTGGACTAGTTAATTTTTGTGTACTGGCAGTATGGAGGAAGCTGAAATATCATGGTAATTAGTGCATAAGCCTGAGGTTTTCAACATCGGTTATCATCATAACTTTATAAAAAATCTTAAGATCTATTTATGCTCTTGATTCAACAATATAATATGTAATATTCACATATACTCATAACAGCATTATACATTTAGGGGTAAGGAGGGTGATATTTTTTTCATCATTTTATATTTTACATAACTAAAATTTTTTTCTTCTTTCGTGTATTTATGTTCATGTGTGGGAGTGCATGTGTGTGCATATACATGAAGGCCAGAGGACTATCTCCTCCTAAGATTTCTATTTTAATTTTATTTACAGATTCTTTCACTGGGGTCTCAGGTTAGGCCTGTGCTTTCAATCACATGGTTTAGTTCCCTTACAAATTAAAGATAGAATACAGAAAAACATTTTAAAAAAATGAATCTGTATAAATCCCTTTCTCTAGTAGTATCACAGAAACAGATGGGTGTCCTCTACTTCCCCAGAGATGAGCTAAGCACTTATTTGGAAGCAGCAGCGAGAAGCTGTTGCTGTTCTATACTGCAAATATCAGTGTGAGACATCTTTTTCCCCATGTCCACAGTTGAACACATGTGTGCAAATGGGTGATGGACTCAGAGTACCACTTCTGAACACAGCCTGACAGATTGACTCAGCTTTTGACCTGTGGTCATCTCCCATCTAACTTTTTGTTATCCTATGTAGTTTTACTAAATATACTCTTTATAAATGCCCACAGGCAGCATGAGGTCTGAGGAAATAACACATATTTTAAAAAACTAAGACATAATTGTTATTTTAGAGTGGCCAATGCTGTCACATGCAGCAATAAGTCTGATAGTCTACTATGAAATCCATTGCTATTTTGCACACATCTTTTATAGATGTTTTTATTTATAAATACCACTTCAAATGTATGAAGGACAATGAACAATTTTGTTCTTTTATTTATTAAATACCCATTGTTGGCCAAAGATCATGACAGTACCCTGATCTATAATGAAGAATTTATATTCAAATGGAAAAGCCCAGTAATGAATGAGGAAATACATGACAAATGAATATAGGAGATTGATATATAACAAACAAGGGTTGTGGTATAGGATATTGGAATAAGGAAAAAAATAGAAATTTATTTCCCATGGGTCAGTCCATGGGAGGCATGCCCTGTATCAGAAGAGAAAACCAGTCACTATGGAGATTCCACAGGGGGCAGAGAGAACAGAAAATACAAATGAAAACCACAAAATATTCCTTACTGATGTATAGACGAAACTGGAATACCAGTTGGGGTTGAATAGGTGCTATTATGGAAGAGGATACATAGAATGACTCAGTGAGATTTCTGTTCCTAAAGGTGACAATTAGCTCTGATTAATTATCAGTGTTCTTCCTTAAACTCATGTGCAATGAAAAGCTTACTTTGGCAAAAGTCTTTCCTTAGGTCCATGTTTGAGGACAAAGAGCAGTGTATTTGTGTAGAATAGCTTGTGTATTAGATAATCAATCACAACTCTCGTTATTGATATCTTATTCTTCCAACCAAATCAAATAAACAAGGTTACCCAACAGCATGATATACATACAAGAAACAATTTTTCCAAATATAATAAATCTATTTATGGACAACATTAAAGCACATTGGTAGTAATAGCTGATTTAGCATTCTGTATTGATTTATATACTTCTCTTTCATAAAATGATTACATTTATTACATGCATTTAGTATACTAGATGTAAGTGTACCATTTACAAAGAGAGATGTGTCTGTAGTTAAAATCCTCTTTAGGTTTTTAATTTGAGGTGTATTGCAAATCCATAGAAAGGATAAATACAATAATATCATCTTAAAAATCAGCTTGCATCATATTTTATTCATGATTAGAAATAAAGATCAAAATTTGTCTGCACAGGTGATAATACCAGAAGCAGAATTATATCATTTGGCTAAGGGCCACAAAAGAATTCATATCTTTTTTTTAACTTATTATTTTTGAATAACCATAGGCCTAAAATTTAACAATAGATTCAGATGTTCAAAATCTGTGACTTCATTTTTCTTTTATTTTTAAACTTTTGGCTTTTTATTAAAATCCAGTTTTCAGTGAAATGGAACTTACAAGATAGCAAACATAGCTAGTGGACACACTCTAGAGGGAAATACATTCTGCATCTGATGTGTATGACGACTAATCAAGTGGTTTATGTCCTATAACTGACAGTAGTCAGTGTTCTTATTATACACAAAACATACAAAGTAGCTGCATAGATCAGTCGTTTTCAACATATGAGTCATGACAACTTCAGGGGTCACATATCAGCTATCCTGCATATCAAACATTTACATTGCAACTCCTAACAGTTTCTGAATTACAGTTATAAGTAGTAACAAAAGTAATTTTATGGTTGAGGGTCACCGCAACATGAGGAGCTGTATTAAAGGGTCACAGCGTTAGGTAGGGTAAGAACCTCTGCCTTAGATGATGTTTGTGATTAGCCATGTCTATTCAACTGTTGATTTGTATATTTAGCTTCATTTCTAGTCTATTATTTGTGTGTTCACAGATGGGCACGCACAAGCAAACACGCATTACTGTGCACAGAAGTAATCTGAAACCACAGGGCTAGCTTTGGTTGCTTGAATTGAAAGAAACTGTTTGATGTTGGCTTACCATTAAATTTTTAATTGATTCAAGTGTTTCCCCTTCCTTTTCTTCATAGAAACTGTGTTAGGAATGCATCTATAATTCACTCCTTGTGTCTTCCAGATTGTATTTAATCAGTGTCCTATAAGGGAAGTGCAAGCTATTCTATCTATCTTCATTAACTGGAATGGCCCAGTGGATACTATCTCTATTATTATATGACCTAAAAATCCATCTCCAAAACCTCTGATCTATGCTCAACAAATGCCATCTATCATTTTCCACATGTGTGCCCATCCTTTCACATGTACCCTTCGCTGTTCACACGCGTGAAGATTAGTCTCAGCCCAGAGTAAACAGCAACTTACAACTCAAGGGCTGTGCGTGGGGACCAGGGACCACATTAGGAAGACTGTTCTTAATGGGCTCAACACATGATGACACACTACCGTGAGTTCTGTTCTCCCCCAGCCACATCTAAATTGATCTTAGTGGGATTTATGACAACAGGGGAGGTGAGCTATAGACCAGCATGTTGCGTTTCCTCTGGTGTTTCTATCCATTATTTTGTCCATTTCACTTCTACATCACTCCACCTGTAAAATCTATCTTCTATTTGTCCCCTTTTCTGTCCAAAACCAACATTAGTCCAGATTTTAAGAAGTTCCATCAGCCAAATTTTATTCTGCTATGTGAGAGAAAGATCTTTTATAAAATGAAGCAGTGGTGAATGAAATAATGGCTTTGATATATTCTCTACTTGCCTTAACTTTGTTCTGAACTAGAAACAGAACATTACCTTTTATTTTATGGACATTTTGTTTAAAAAATAAATCTGTTCAAAAATTGTTCCATTTGCTCACAGATGAGTGTCAAAAACTCTGGTGAAAAGAGCCATGTGATAATTTTAAAAACACTAGAGGAAAGGTTTTTACTTTTGAATCTGTAAGACTTTGTTAAGTATTAAAATTTAATTAAAAATCAGATACAATTATTTTAGACAATCACTTATAGGTTACCAATATAAAAATCCTGTAAGTAGGTATAATCCTAGACTACAAAATCACGTAATTACAACTCCAGAAGAGATTAAAAAGAGTGAAAAACATTTTTAAATACATTTTTGCATGTTGTGAAAGGTTTAAGGTGTGTGTGTGTGTGTGTGTGTCTGTCTGTCTGTCTGTCTGTCTGTCTGTCTGTCTGTCTGTCTGTCTGTCTGTCTGTGTGTTTTGGCATTCAACATTGGTTCATACTCCTAGCAAGCTTTCTTTTACAGAATGCATCAAAATAAATTCAATATCCATATACTAAGCTGAATTATCCTACAAAGAAATTATGCATTCTTAATTTCACATTAAATTCTTTAGTGTATAACAAATAACTGATGACAGGCATTGTTGGTAGGAAAAGCTCTACCTCATACACATACTAGCAGCTGCAAGAGGGCAAATCTGTTCACAACTGTAGGCCTTCAAAATAGTTTTGTTAATTATTGACATTAATTTTAAATACAGAGAAAATACAAAAAATGTTCAATTACAAATTACTGATATATTTTTAATGGGCAAATGGCATTCTTCTTTAGCTTTATGGTTTAAATAATAAAATAAGTCAGAGAAATGGAAAAAGAATGGGCTGAAAGAATTAATAACCATTTGATTCGACCTATAGGAAATAATAGAATCTAGTATTTGCACAAAGATCTACATTGCATTCACAATAAGCTGCTTGTTTATGTGCAATAAATTTTACCAGACTTGAACAGTAGGGGACGATATTTCACTAGTTTCTGTAAAATCATAGCAACATTTAAAAGGAAAAATTAACAATTATTCGCATAAAATAGACAAAAGCAAAGACAAGTTTGTTTTAAAACAAAAAGAACTGAATTTAATTCACTTTATTTAAAAATGTTTCTTCACACCTGTGTTTTAGTACTGTCTCTGTTACTTGTGGATGTTTGGCTATTTCTCCTGAGCTGTTTTATACTTGTCTCAGTGAGGTGGAAAAATTTATCATTTATGTTATTTGCATCTTCACAGTAAGAATTCACCATAGAATATGCATGCAAAGAAATTGGATTTTATAACAAAAATTTTATCCTCTAGCTTTGGCAAAATGAGAAAAATGATCAAAAGTTACCACCTTACATGTACAGAGTTTACAATGGTGATCTCTCTTGTATTCAGTGTAAATTGTTCTGGGCATGGGGGCTGTAAAGAACCTTGTCAAATGTGCTTACTCCTAAGATGTTCCCAGTAGGAGATCCATTTCCATCATGGAGCAGTACTAGAGTTTACTATAGTTGAAGGTGACTCTCAGAAAAAAAAAGAATAAAAGTTAAATTGTACTTTTATATATGAAGAAAAAAAAGTATGTAAGGAACGATATTCCAGAGTAGATTTGGTATGTTCTAAAAGCTTGTTAAATAGTTGCACATTAATATTTCCCTGAGAACTAAATCAGAAATTTTATATATTGTTGATGGAAATGATGTGGTCCTATCAAACCTTTTAGTTATATGTACCACTGAACTATTCGCTTAATAAAAGTATTGGCTATGTATTTCCTGATTAATATTTCTATGTCCCCCCATGTGGTTCTTTCTATTCATTGCTTTGTTCAGTAATATTACAGTACTTGTGACTAGAAAAGATTGATAAGTCTCATTTTTGTTATTTATTAGAGTTTGAATTTTGCTTTTTTCTATTTTTCATAAAGACAATGTCTATGAAAAGCTGGTAAAATGATATTTCTGATAGTGTTGTGGTTCCTGAACTATTGATGAAATCACTAAACTCCACAAATTTCCATTTTTTTGCAATTACTTGTTGAAGACCTAGAAAATCCAACACAAAATATACCTACTTTATTAACTTACCAATGGATTGATTTTTGCAAGTAGATAATATTCTTAGGAAATCTGATTGAGGCAGGCTTAGTTCAAGGTCAGTTTAGTTCACAGAGCAAGTTTCTGAACAGTCAGGGCTACACAGAAAACCTGTCTCAAACAGCAGCAACAACAACAAAGACAATTTACAGAAACACATGAAAAGGTAATACACAGATAATTCAAATGCAAGAAAGTAGTTGAAGAGTAATTTCTCATACGGTTCTGAATTTAGTTGAGAAATATTGAAGAGCTGAAAATCAGCTCCTAGTAACAATGAATGGCCCTTGAATGTGACTCAAAGAGAAGAGAATATGTAACAGAACAAGCAAGATTAAGACAATTAAATAAGGAAGAAAGGATGTCTGAAGATATCTCTAGCAGATTTGAGCACCGTCTAAACTCATGTTCACTTGCTCTTCATGATTCTACTAAGAAGAAGTAATCGAGTGGAAATGACTGGTCCGTGTAAGACTTACATTTACTGTGGAACTTGCCCAACAATCACTGCCCCACAGGTTCTGTTCATCTTTGAAGACTTTTGTAGCATGAAATGAGCCACATTTTCACTTAATAAAGTATGACGTCTTTAGACCTGTCTTCCATGTCAGGTTCAGACATTCTGAATCCCATACAAAACAAAACAAGCAACAACAACAACAACAAAAAGAGAATCTTCTCTAGACATTGTGAAGCCATAGAAATACTGGGTCTAGGAATTATAGAGTTTGTTGACTATAGGTAGTTTGAATTGAATAAGCATGAGAAGTACCTGTGGATATGTTTAGATTACAAATTGTCAGCATGAGCAAAGTGATATGTCCTTTGCAGATTGTCCTGCAGACCATTGATAGGATGGAATTCTGTTAGATTAAGAAAATTCAGTACATGAAAACACAGACGACAAGCACCATTTGGACTAACAGTTATTGCATTCTAATCTATAGACCACAATATTTCAATGTTTTCATAACTACTGTAAATAACCACATCTTGAACATCTGTTTGGTTCTGCTGCTTGTAACCCCATTTCCTTCAGATCTCACAGGGATAATGCATGATCCAAATGAAGGCCGGACCTTCTTGGTGGTCAGCGTCTTTTCAGATGATTTTTTTGTCCTGACTACATCTGTGTTGATCAAATACTTTGAATGCCACCTTTACTTTGTTCTTCATAAAATCAAATTGCAATTTTCATAAATTTGTACCTAAAAATTGATTTACATAGAGTCTCTAAATGGAGTGAAAAACATCATTTATTCATCAACTGGGATTTTTCTATTTATACACCAGACCATTTTGAAAAATGTCTATTAATGACCACAGTGTGTTTTCTCAAGAGAGATTCAGTATTTGAAAATCAATCTCTTCTAATTTTAATAGTTTTCTAAGTAAAGCTAAGAATGTTTTAAGAGGTATAATATTTATCTTTTCATTTTAGGGTTCTTGGAGTGAAAATGCTTTGAGAGTAGCAAAGTGGTCAAATAATAAACATGCTAAGGAGTAGGGATCTTTTTAAATAATGAAGACTGGAATATGAAAGTCAGATTTGGACTGTAAGCTCACAATTCAATTACCCAAACACACTTTTGCTATTCAAATTTACTTATTATATTTATTTGGGGGCGTTTTTATTTTTAATTTTTTTATTTTTGGTATTTTGAGGCTGGATTTCTAGTCCTGGCTTACCTGGGAAGAAATAGCTCCATGGGACAGGTTGTCCTTGAACTCAGAAATCTGCTTGCCTATGCCACTCAGGTGCTTGGATTAAAGCCTCTTAGGGCATTTTTACTCTAGCTGTGGAGCTCATGGCTTTGGACTGACCTTGCTGTTCTAACATTGAGACCTCTGAACCATGGTTGTGAATTGGCTCAGGTGAGACTGTATGGGAATGTGGAAAGGCCTTGGGAGTTATGCATTGTATTTCAAGAGACAAGATCAAAATGTAGCCTGACCGAGAGGTTTACAGAGCAATTAACTGCGATTTGTGAATTGCTATTATTTTTCCCTCAAGGAAGTGCAAAACTGTAGTTATTACTGTCAACTTCATAAGGTTCTCTTGCAGTTATGCTCACCTATAGAAGACATTCATTTTTTCCTTTAATTTAGACTTTATTTTTCTCTTGTACAATACATCCTGACTGCAGTTTCCCTCCCTCCACTCCTTCCAGTCCTCCTCACTTTTCCTGTTTTCCCCAGATCCACACAAAAAGAGAAGCCTTTCCAGGGAGATCAACCAAATTCAGCATAACAAAGTGCAATAAGACTAGGTATAAACTCTCAAATCAGAGAGGTGCAAGGCATCTCAGTAGAAAGAAAAAGGGTCCCAAGAGCAGGCAAAAGAATCAGAGACACCCCAGACTCTTTTACAGTTGTCTATAATAGACATTTAGTGTGACTTTACAGGAATATAAACCTCTGCAGGATATTGTCTTGAAGAGTATTTAATCAGGACTGATTCGTATTGAAAAAACTGTTAAGATGGTGAGTGTGGCAACATAGAAAATGAAAGGGAGGGGTCAAATGGATTAAATAATGAAAACTGAATTAAAATTATCTTCTACCTCTTATATTGACAAAAACTACCTAAAACTTGAATCACCATACATAGACAGCCAGCTCGACATCCCTAACTCTCCAGATCGCACAGATGAAACATTCTCAAATGCCTAAATGTATACACCACCATACTTGTCTTCTTTTTAGAAGTGATGCCAATATAAAATTAGATTATTTTTAACTAATTATTTGACAAGCAGAATCAAGGGACTGACTGGAATTTGTATTTTGTCCGTTTTCAGTCTCATATAGATGGCAACATATGCAAAAGATTGTTTTGGTTGATGACTGAAGTGGAGAGTTCAAGATTGCTGTGGTAGGTGCAATTCCTGGACTTTACAGCTTGGGCAGGCTAAGAAAGCTGGCTGACCATGAGCCAGAAAACAAGGCAGTAAGCAGCCATCATCCTTGGTTCCTGTGTCCAGTTTCCTGCTTTGAGTTTTTGCCCAACATCCTCATTAAAGGAGGTGACCAGTCATAAAAACCCTTTCCTTCCCAAGCTGCCTTTGGTTGGAGGGTTCATTACAGCAACAGAAAGCAAACCAGAAGACATTCCCAGTGATGTTAGCTTTAATTTGCTAGCATTGGCACAGTATAGAATCACCCAAGAAGGGAATCCCTGTGAAGAATCAACTGGGTCATCTTGACCCTTGAGAACACCTGTGATTTCCTTAATTGAGTTCATTGAGGTGGGATGACCGACTCGCTGTGTGTGACGCCATTCCACAGTCAAGGGATCTTGAACGGTGTAATGGACGAGATAGTTAACTGAGAACAGATGATAGCACCCACTCCCTCAAGTTCCAGCTGCTGTGACTCCCCTGCTCTGACAGATGGCAAGCTGGAACTCTGAGCCAAAATAAATGCTTCACTCCTAAGTTGCTTTTGTAAGGGTATTGCATTACAGATTTAGTGGGGGAAAAGCAACAACAAAAAGAGCCCCCCAAAATGAGGATATTATCAAGAAAATGTATTCAAAAGAATTATAAGGAGTTTCATCTTAAAATGGTTTAATTATAGGAAACAGTAATACTGTTAGAAACTTAATGTGTCATGAATTTTATTAAAAATAGGAAGGTTTTAGTTAATATGAACAAGGAGCCATAAGATGTAAACAGCGAGGGAATAAAATAACACAGCAAGTTCAAATGGAATAACCAAGAAGACTAATTTTGCTGACTATAAAATGCAGAGATAGATATGCTGTATATGTGTTGGAAGCTGTAAAGAATGCCATAGTTATTTTCAATGTAACTGGAAAGTTTGAGGATCTCTTTTGTTATTCAAAGAATAAACACAAAAATGTAGAGGAGACTGTCAATGAGGCATACACAAAGACCCTCATAACTCATTGAAAAGCAGGTATTCATTTATCACTTCTGAGAATGGTCACACTGAGACAAGAAGAACATCCTCATTTTTCCTCTGTCAGCCCCTTCCCAAGAAATATATATCAACACCAGAAGAGAGCCCTCTCATTTTTTTTTTTGCAGACATGGAGTGTTGTGTAAAATAGCATTCTGGATTTCCTAAGGGATTGTCAAAACCTTCAATATGTCTTACCTGACTGAAGGTATGGACAGAGGAGGCCTGCTTTGGATACCTGGTATGCAATGACCAAAGACAAGCATGATGTCATAGTAGAGTATGGTATAGTGTAGTGTAGTGTATGTAGGCTTAGTATAAGAACAAATGAGCTTGCAGTGTTGGACACAAATCGAGTGGAGAATAAAATGTGATAAGCTCTGAAAAAAATATGAACGCCTTACTAACTAGACTGATCAGTGAGGAGGACCCTTTCTTCCCCTTTCCCTTGGCTGAGGCAAGTTTATAAAGGTGAGAGGCATGCTTTTTTAAAATAAATAAAACATGGAATATGTCATAAACAATGAAACAAGGAAGGATGGACAAATGAAAAAGAAAAGAAAGTTGTGGAGATTACCAATATTGATTCCAAAGATTCAGAGATATACAATTATATGAAAAATTAAAATAACCCTTATGAATGCATATGATTTCTTAGATAACATAGATAGCAAATTTTATTACCTACATATTGAAAATATGTAAATAAAAATTATAATGGGCAAACTTAATAATTGAACTGAAAAAGTTTAATGTAAATTTTTTAGTAAAAGATAATTTGAAGAATCATCAACCTTTAAGAAAGAACATTTACATCAAAGCACCAAAAAAGTGAAGGGTAAAGAATGTGGCTTATGCAGCATCACATCAAAAGACCAAAGCATACAATATGGTTGGCCATAAGAGACAAAAAGAGGAAAAATATGCAGAGAACCTATTTAAAGATATAATAACCAGATTTTTCCCATGTCCGTCAGAAAGAAGTATACTTTATATAACACTTGAGCATAGCAGAAAAGAATAGGAATCAGTTTCATACAAAAAGTCAAGAAACCAACAGCATTCAAACTGGAGAGAACCACAAACCTAAACACATATTTAAGCAGCTGGAAGTCAAAGAAAGCTAGACAATTCTAAAGTAACAAAAGAGAAGTGACTTGTCATATTTTTAGGAACCACCTAAGATAATCATCAGGTTTCTCAAAGGGGAGTTCATAAGCCAGAACAGAGTAGCATAATGTAGTAACTGTGAAAAAGGAAAACCTCCTCACAAAGAATATGATGTCTAGCAAAAGTGCCCTTTAAAAGGGAACTAAATAGAGGTTATTATGAGCAAAGATCTTAGAGAACTTGTTGCTAGTAGATCTGCTTTCCAAAGTGTGCAAAGAAGGTGTGGCCTGTTTGAAGTCGACAAAGTAATATCAAGGAGCAATACAAAATATAAAACCCAGAACAAATAAATATAGATAAAACAGATTACAGTTAAGTAGAAATTATGCTATATGTAAACACTTTTATTTATGTTAGAGTTAGAGACAAAAAACAAAAAATTAATGATAAAATAAATCTTTTTTCTTTTTTCTTTTATTATTATATGTATAGCTTTTATTGAACTATATATTTTTCTCTGCTCCCTTCCCTTCCTCCCCCCTTCTCATGTTACCTTGTACCATGATCCCAACACCACCAATTTACACAGGAGGTCTTGTCTTTTTCTACTTCCCATGTAGATTAGATCCTTGTATGTCTGTCTTAGGGTCCTCATTAATGTCTAGGTTCTCTGGGGTTGTGAACTGCAGGCTGGTTTTTCTTTGCTTTATGTCTAAAAGTGACTTATGAGTAAGTACATATAATATTTGTCTTTCTGAGTCTGGGTTACCTTACTCAACATGATGCTTTCTAGATCCATCCATCTGTCCACAAATTTCAAGATGTCATTATTTTTCCACTGTGTAGTACTCCATTGTATAAATGTACCACATCTTCTTTACCCATTCTTCAGTCAAAAGGCATTTAGGTTATTTCTAAGTTCTGGCTATAACAAATAATGCTTCTATGAACATAGTTGAGCACATGTCCTTGTGGTACAATTGAACATGATTATCTTCATGCTAAAAACAATAATCTAAAATAAAAGGATATATTCCTGGTACCACTCATTCCACAAAAAAAGAACATAATCACTAAGAAAAAAGTCTGAATACGCAGAACCTAGTTTGGGTATTAAAATAATCTAAAACATTTTCAAACTAGAAAAATTTGGGAGCTAAGGGTTTCACTGGTAAATTCTACAAAGAAGACTTTATTCAAATCCTTCTTAAACAGTTCAAAACACTGAAAAGGAAGATCATTTTCAAATTCATTTCATGTAGCCAAATTAAAAGAAAAACTTACAAAAAAACAAAGCAAAAAAGGATAATCCTGATGTCCATAGATGTAAATCACCTATCAAAGCAATAACAAATTTAAATAACAACACATTATAATGACTTGCCCATGTAGTGCCTATATCTAGGATGGCAATTAAAGTTGAAGAATCAGTCAGTGAGACATACCACATAAACAGAATTCAGGGTAAATTAACCACATAACATCAATAGGTTCACAAAAAAGAATCTGTCACTTGCACATAACCATAAAAAATATACCACCAAATTAGAATAAGGAAAGTATCTCATCATATTAAAGTTCATAAATGGAAATCTATCAGATAACATTTTATTTAATGGTAAAGGCTGAAATTATTTTCTCTAAGATAGAGCATGTCCAGAATGCCTTTCTTTATGACTTCTATTCATTATAGTATAAGACACCATAACCAGAGTAATTAAACATGAAAACTGAAAAGACATATAGGTATAAGGTCATTAAATTATAATCATTCACAGATAGAATGATCTTTATATTAAAAATCTCTAAATATTATAGCTATGCCCATGGTTGAGCTAAAGTCATGACTTTCCTCTCTCATAGCTTGCCTGGCACATCCAGTGCTGGCAATAAGATAGGAAGTTTCCAACTTCATTCCAGCTGGGGATCTGTGTCTTGGACCCAAAGTACATGTTGTATTCACCAATAGGACCTTTCCATTGAGTTCTTGTTAGCAATAGAGACCAGTGGTAATTACTATAGTGTTTTGGGGACTCTGAAGCCAACAACTCACAGGAAGCTATGCATAAAAAGGCCCTGGGATTTTGATTTAAAAAACCCACGACTCTTCCTTGAGGCAGTCTACTTTTTCCAGCTTCAGCATTCTGAGATGCGTAGAGTTCTTCGCCTTGGCTGAGACCTTTTGAGCCTTTCCCCCTTTCATATTGGCGTGTCCATTTGTGTTGTCCTTGTTAAGAGCCTTGCATGTGCCAGCGATGTGGGATTCCCCACTGTATGCTCTGAATATGTTTTATCACTATTGGTTAATAATGAAGCTGATTTGGCCTATGGCAGGGCAGAATATAGGTAGGTGGGAAATACAAACTGAGATAGAGAGAGAAGCCAAAGTCAGAAAGACGGCAAGTAGCTACTGAAGGAGAAAGGCACCAGAACCTTACCAGTAAGCATCAGCCTTGCGGCAATGCACAGATTAATAGAAATGGGTTAATTTAAAACATAAGAGCTAGTAAAGAATATGCCTGAGCCATGGGCCAAACAGAGTTGTAATTAATATAGTGTTTGTGTTATATTTCAGGTCTGGGTGGCCAGGAAATGAAAAAGCAGTCTTCACTTATATGCTAAAATAATGTTTTTTTTAAAATAAAGAATTTCTTGAATATGAAAAAATGACCCTATGACTTTTGAAAGTAGCATTATCTACACATTCATGATGGCTTTTTGAGATTCAATCCTTCCACCCCTCATATTTTTAGTCAGCTTACAAAGCAGTAGTTTCCTTTATGTTCTTTAAATTATCCTTTGTTTAGGCTGAACTTCCACCCATATCTACCATTTCTCCATCTTTGCTAGGTAAAATGTATCCACTGGTATAATTGTGGTGCCATCGTTCCAGGGGTAACTTGTCACTTCCCAACTGGCTCTGATGCTGGTCCATAGTATGGAGAAAATGCATGCCTGTCCTAAAAATATAGTCAAAACCTTGAGGTTATTATGGTCCTGTGCGGGAATGTACTACTGATGGTTTGTTAAACAGATCAATAATTAAATTTACCTTCCAAATATGTGTGTTTGGAATAAAACTGCTAGTTTTAGTCAGAGAACCCTACTTTAGCAGAAGGCAACGGTCAAAGAGCAGTGCCTTATATCTTACCAATGTGTTGAGTATAAGGGATTTCTGAGTACAGAGGTCTAAATGAGACATGTATATTACTCCCTGGGAGGCCGAAGGGGGTGTGGGTAAATTGTACACGCTGAAGGATGGTCCAGAGGAGTGCTGTAGAATGCTCTCTACTGGCTAGGACCACGGTCCCTGCAATTGTGGGACACTGCCACTGTAGCCCCTTGCGAATGTAGAAGGTACAGGAGTAGAAGAGGACTACGGAAGGGCAGGATGAGCATAGGTGGCGGAAAAGAGACGGGGGAGGCTGGTCACAGCGTAATGCATGCAAGTAAGAAACAAAAATAATTTAAAAGTAAACATCTAAAACTATTGAAATCATCCTAAATATCCACGTGGGGATTATAACTTTTATAGGCATCCAGCCAAATTACAACATAAAAAGCAAACAAGCCGCCAGGTGGTGGTGGTGCATGACTTTAATCCCAGCACTG
>LOEQ01003280.1:118150-157707 GCA_001685075.1 Bramus lutescens | reverse complement strand
CCAAAATAATTACACAGAAACTGTATTCATTTAAACACTGCCTGGCCCATTAGTTCTAGCCTCTTATTGGGTAACTCTCACATATTGATTCAACCCATTTCTAATAATCTGTATCGCTACTTGACTGTGGTTTACTGGCATGAGTCTAACCAGTCAGTCTTGGAGAGAAGAGCCATGGCGTCTGCCTCACTGCCTTCTTCCTCCCAGAATTCTGTTCTGTTTACTCCACCCACCTAAGGGCTGTCCTATCAAAAGGCCAAGGCCTTATTGCTCTAGCTAGAACTTTGAGTACTATATTGAATAGATATGGAAAGAGTGAACAGCCTTGACTTGTCCCTGATTTTAATGGAATTGCTTAGAATTTTTTCCATTTAATTTGATGTTGACTGTTGCTTTCTGTATATTTTCTTTATTATGTTTAGGTGTGTTTCTTGCATCCCTAATATCTCCAGAACATTTATCATGAAAGGGTGTTGGATTTTTGTCAAAGGCTTTTTCAGCATTTAATGAGATTATCATGCGATTTTTTTTTCAGTTTGTTTATATGGTGGATTACATTGACACATTTTTCATATGTTGAACTATTCCTGTACCTCTTGGATAAAGCCTACTTGATCATGTGGATATTTTTTGATGTGCTCTTGTATTCCATTTGCCAGTATTTTATTCAGTATTTTTACATCAATGTTCATAAGGGAGATTGGTCTGAATCTGTCTTTATTACATATTTGCAATTAGCTTTTGACCAAGAGCATCATTTTTTTAAATGCTAAGCATGTATGCAAGGACTAAGGTTGCTTTGACTTTTGGCTCCACCCAGTCCAACATGGCAAAGACGTGTTTACCACCTTTGAGAGCCATGTACACTGTTCCAATTCTAAGTATGCAGCAGGTCTATGTTATGCTATTAAGTAGTTTGTAACATGCTGCTCACAAACCCCATTTAAATGCTTAGTCTCCTGAAAGAGCCAGAGTTCATGCCACCATTTTGAAACCATGTGGCTTTGGGTTTTTTTTCTGCTACTGCTAAATCAGAAAGACCTCTCTTAGAGGAACCATGCTTCTGCTTGCTTCTAGCAAACAGAGCCTACCTGAGAAAATACTGCTACCAAAGAGCCATGCATAACTCTGTTCTTTTGTGTCCAGGATTCCTTTCCAAGCTTTCTCAGGTTTTATGTGGTTTTAGTCAACCCCATGGTGTGCCAATTTGTTGTGGGAGGCTGTTTGTTTGTTCCCAGCCACTTAGATCTGAAGTAATTACACAGAAACTATATTGTTTGCAATACTGTTTGGCCAATAGCTTAAGCATATTTCTGGCTAACTCATATCTTAAATTAACCCATTTCTAATAATCTGTGTATCACCAAGTAGCTGTGGCTTACTAGCAAGGTTCTGGCGAGTCTGTCTCTGGCAGCAGCTACATGGCTTCTCATTGACTCTACCTACTTTCTCCCAGCATTCAGTTTAGTTTTTCTGCCTAGTTCTATTCTGCCCTATCACAGGCCACAGCAGTTTTTTAATTCATTAATCAATGAAAGTAACACATATACAGAAGGACTTCCCACACTAGGTAACTGTGGCCTCATAAAAAGAATTTGGCCCTATTCCTTCTGTTTCTATTATGCAGATCAATTTGAAGAGTATTAGTATTAGTTCTTCTTTGAATTATGGTAGAATTCTGTGCTGAAAACATCTTCCCCTAGGCTTTGTTTGCCTGTTTGTTTTGATTGGGAGACTTTTAATTACTGGTTCTATTTACTTAGGGGTTATAGGTCTACTTAAATTGTTTATCTGGTCTTGGCACATATCTCCTGCCTTCCTCATATTCATTTTTACAAGTATCTCTAGGAGACTTAATTTTATTTCTTAGCCTCCTGATTAGTTTTTTATTTCTACTATCATTTGTTGTTGCTGTTTTCATTTTAGGAATCCTTTTTGTTTTCGATGCTTTCTTTTTTGGATCATGCTATTCTTGTTTCATAGATACAATATTTTATTTTATCTCTCTGAGGAGATGTCACATTTCTTCAGGTTTTCAAATTACATGTGATCTCTGTTGCCTAAAAATTTCTTTTCCCTAGCAGTTTGGGCCTATGTATTCACATTATAGATAATCTTTAACATTTGTGCTGTGTTTGATCTTTTCTTGTGAGTGGAACACAAAAGTACTTGAAGCCCTATGGTGTGTAAGTAGAGGTTGTCAATGGGAAGCTTTCTTGTCATTTTTTACTGAATACTGAGTGTCAGTCTCCCTTTATTCCTGTGTTTGCCTGATTCTTCAGAGAACATTTCAGTGTATACATACCGACTGAACAGTTTGGCATCTTCAGTCTTTGTGAAAGTCTCTAATGCAGTGACGACACATGCACACAGCAAATGTTGGTGCAACTTTTTCCTCATTCTTTGCAAATGAACTGGTCTCATTGGGTGCTGATAGGCAAGAAGCCAGGCACTTCTCCAGACCTCCAAGTACTTGCAGACTAAGATTCTCTTTCATGCTGCAGACATGTTGAAAGAATTACTTGTGTCCTTTAGGTTGAGTCTTGCAGTATCAGAATCAGAATCCAAAGCATTCAGGCTTTGAACATACACTATAACTGAGTTAACATTGCATGTGATTTTTACTTTGAAGACTTGGCCGGCACCTTTGGTTACCCTCTCTACCTAGTCTCGCTTGGGCCTTGATTTAGGATATATTTTTTGCATTTATCTCTTTTATCTCTCCAGTTTGTGATTGTCATTTTAAAAACTCTCTGGAGTCTCTTGAGGAAAACACCATAAAGTTGTAACAAGCAAATCACAGACCCCAGTGATAGAGTCTGGATGACCTAAAGTGCCAACCGAATTAACAAATGCACCCAGTGATTGCATATTCAGAAGGTGCCAGCAGCTCAGAACATTTGTAGCACCTCTCTCCAGAGCGAGTGTCAAAGTTGAGCAGAGAACTGGGGGTGTGCAGGAGCCTTGTAGATCTCCACAGTAGATTGTGTTCGGAAGCGTGTAGGGAAGTGGTCCAGCAAGATGACACTTAATATGAGACTCTATTTAATCGGAAAAGCACTTATTATTCTAAATAGTCTTAACTTGAGTGAAATATAATAATTTATTAATCAGGATCACTATTATTTTTCAAAATGTCTTAACTCTCTATCACTGAAAAGTCACCTCAAGCTTAAAATTATATACCTAAGTACAAAGTTTGGGTACATTTAAAGGTTGGGCTTAAGAGTTATAATTATGTTGTCCTACCTGCCTTAATTAGCTAGCTAATGACCTTAGCAACCCAATTTAGCTGCCAGACATCCCCAGTTTCTGTCTCTGCTAGTCCTACTGTGATTTTCCTGTCTGTGATCTCTGTTAAAATGAGATAATTCTATACAATACACATTCATTCATTCAGCCTGTAGGCATCCATTCAATGAGCATTTATTGAGTTCTCCCATGCAATAAGCACTAGGAGAGACACTGCAGCTACCATTAGGAGCAAAAGAGCACCTAACTGCTCTTTTGTGGGCCTTCAGGCTGAGAGAAAGACAGGCATTCATAGAGCATTTAGGAAAGTAACTACAGTACACGCTGTGTCAGAGGGCATATTGCAAGGAAATTCGAGTTAGGTAGGGAGAAGATTATGAGGAGAGAATTTAAGGTGTCATCTGATGTAAGATGCTCACTGGGATAAAGGAAAGGAATGAAGTAAATACTGGTTCAGAGCTAAATTCCATACCTTGCCAGGAATCTAGTGTGAACGTTCTCTAGAAGTCAAGGTGTGGCTCAAACACAGTGCCAGAAAGCACTGTGAGGCAAGCCGACAAATGGTCACTCGGGGGAGCCAAGGGACAGATTGGGATCCTAACTTTGAAGATAATGAGAAGTCACTGATGTGTCTGTATGGGAAGGGTACCGCTCTCAAGCACACATTTTGAAAGGGTCCTTCTGTCTCCTTCAGTCTATCTGAGAGCAGACTGAGAACCCATGCCAAGAGACTCCGTACTGAGCTGTTGTGGAGGTTCAAATGAGAAAGGGCTCAGTATGATGAGGCTGCGACCACTGGAAACCCAGTGGACAAGGAGAAGGGAAGGCCTGAAAAGGGCTGACTGAAGTATCTTTTAGGTGTTCAACTCATCGACATTTTGGCTATCATTTTGATACAGGGATCCGTAAGTCAGATGCCTTTGTGGTACAGATAGGAAGACATGGTATGATGGACAAGCTAGACAATGGGAGTCTGCGGGTCTAGGAAATCCCCATGTAGAAATGCCTGACACTCTCTGGTTAAAACACAGAGTTCTGGTGATATCTCAGAACTACTGAATCAGAGTTCTTGGAAGTAGAGCCCAGGGAACCTGTTTTCTGCAACAGCTGCTCCCAAGGGATTTCTGAAGCAATCTCCATTTGAGATCCATTGCAGAGAGCCAAAGATGGGCTCTGAAGAACACGGACATCTCCCCTTCGAAGGGGGAAACACACACACACACACACACACACACACACACACAAAGAAGACCACAATATTCTTCGCTCTTCTTACCAAATTTTTTGTTTTAAAAGTAAAACTTAGACATCTCTTTAGAGCTGATTAACTGTCGAGATTAATCTCACAATTCCCATACAATTAAAATTCTATGTCCCTAAGGTCTACATGAAAGTGGCTCTAACTCAGCTGACTTGTCCTGGTCCCCTCACTTCAAGGCCTTGTCCTTTGTCTCACACAAACCCTTCCCTTCCTCTCCCTCCTGGGAGCTGACCTTTGGACTCATCTTTTTTCCTAGAAAGACAGCATATCCAGTGAGCAAAATGTCACATTACCTTTGCTGAGCAGGACATTTCAAATAAAATATTAGCAATAACAATTACCTCTAAGCCACTAATCCTTCTGAAGCTACTTTAAACCACCAAAGGATTTAAGGCAATTCCCTGAAAAATATCTCAGGCTTAATAGATTATGGGGCCAGGCAATGAAATAGTGTTTCCCCTTGCCTTAACTCGCATTATGTGGCATTTTCACCTATAAAAGAAAATCATGACAAAAGCTGGCTCAAATATTATTTAGTGTAAGAAATCGTGTCACAGAAATACATATATTCACTACAGTCTTGCAGGACACACATCACACTGCAATGCTATCTCCATGACTGTATATTACTGGCAAGTGAAGCCACTGAAAACAAAATACCTGGTCTAATATTTATCTTCCTGAGCCAGTGAGCAGTTTGCTGGGGCCCACACATACAATAGATCTCTGAAAGAATGAATTCCTTGGTGGTGCTGTGGGACGGGGCTAGAAGAAGGCATTCTATGAAAGGTGAAGCTACCCTTGTAGGCAGGCTATGTGTTTATGTTGGGTGCTCCTGGATAAACACGTACCCCGTGCGTATAAATACAGACCCCATGCCTGTTCTGACCAGGAACTGTGCTGAAAGCTGACAAGAAACAGTGTCTATCTTCTAGAAGTCAGAAAAAAGGACACAGATGAGTGCACAAAAAAATAAAATAAAATGAGTGTAACCAGGCATGGTAGCATATCTCTACTCTCAGGAGGCCGAGACGGAAAGATCATGAGTTTGAGGCCAGCCTGGGCTACACAATGAGATCCTGTCTCAAAAACTAATTAACGAACTATTTATAAAAAGGAAAAGACAAAAAGAAAAAGGAGTATGGACTAATTGTCCAGGGATAGTGTGTGCACGGTGAGGCGAGAAGAGGGCTGGGGGTCCAATCCTAAGCAGGACCAATGTTTTGAGGCTACTTAATGCATGCATGCAACTTCTGTGGTCTAAATAAGCCTTGGACGAATCTTCAAAGTTGGTCAAGTTTGCCTCTGGTTTCTAAAGTGTGCGTTTAACAATCCACTCCATCCTCATTAACACCTGCTTACATCCTTGTGTCCCTGTCCCAGTGCCTAGACCCCTGTGCACAGCTGAAAGACCAACCAACAGCCTGGAACTAAAAAATGGGCTCTGCTATTTGTGTTCAGAAAAGCCTCAGTAGACGATCTAGTGATAATTACCATGGTACATATGAAGGTTAAACCCAATTCTATCTTAACGATGAGCAAACCCATATTGATAAAATGAAGAGATTTGCCTAGAGTTTCCTAGTGAGTCATGGAAAGGCCAACACCCTTATCTGGACCTCCTCGCCCAGCCTTCACCATGCTGCTCATTGTCCTAGGGAAAAAGATCTTCCTGGTCTACTGAATCAGACACAAGACAAGGACATATTTGGTGTCTTAGTTATTCAAAACAAAGGCTAAAAGTTTCACAGTCCCAGATCCACACTCTCTACAGAAGTGTTTCTATTGTTCGTGGCCCTTGGAGTGAAGCATAAAAATGAATCTCTCTTGCTCTAACTGTCCAGGGAGAAAATGGATCAGCCCTTGAAATCTGTATTTTCATCCCTTACTGTGCAGTGAGATGGGATGGTTGGGTGGCATGTAAAAATGTCGCTGTGATTTCTGATAAAGCTGGTAGCTGAAAGCAAAAGTGATGTGGGTTTTGACTAAACCAAGAAAACAAACCAGAACTCCAAAAAGCACACAGACTACACCGAAGAAGCAACAAGTCTCCTCTCTAGGCACACAGACAGGACTGTGGATAAAGTCAATAGTAGGATGCTTATTTCACCTGTGTGAGGCCCTGGGTTCAATCCTCAAAACTGGGGGGTGGGAGAAGTATTACTGATAATCAATGGATCAATATAATTTTTAGTGGGATTTTATATCTCCCCTAAAGAAGAGGGCTGGATAAGGGAAGACAGTGTAACTTCTATTTAGTAGTGGAAAGAGAGAGTATAAAGAGTTAAATCATTTTCACAGCACGCCAAAGGATATTCTCTGTCTTTTAATGGTTTTCTAAGGAAATTAAATAATGTAACAGAAGCTGAAGAAGTGTCTCATTTCACTAATACGAAAGGAGATACATGCTAATGTCATATGCCTAGACAATAGATTTTGAGCAATAATGAAGATTCTGCTTTATTATACTAAGAATAATCCAGGCAATGTAAATGAGACCGTACGCAGAAGTTGGCATTCTTAATGTTTAACAACGGGAGCTCCTGTTCACTGGGGGACGTTGCTTATGGTTTGTTTTGTTTTGTTTTTGTCAAGACAGAGTCTCACTATGTTGTGCAAACTAGCATCAAGCCCATGATCATCCTGCTTCAACTTCTTAAATGCTAGAATTACAGATGTGCGACATCACACTTGGCAAAAAACGAGAGCAGAGGTGGAGAAGTGAGACCACCTACCACTTCCTCATTGCTTTTCCTCCTCAATTTTATCCCTTGTTCGTTGCCAGTGAGATTTAAGATTCTATAAAGAGCATAATCAAGGGAGTGGTGGGGTGGCCAAACAGCACCGTGTTTAACGCTTAAAATGGAAAAGCAAAAGGTTCTTTGGAGACTGTCTATTGGGTCAGATTAAGTGTGACATGCCAATGCTGATGTGGGTTGGCCAACAGGACCCTTCAGTGCACTTTTGGGACGTGGCCTTGTCCAAGAAGGCAAGAGCTGGCTTCCACCCCAGCCAGTGTGACCCTAAGGCACATTCTCATAGCTCTGGTTCTCTGGAAAGATTTTCAAGCTCTCTTGGAATTCAGGTGAGTGGACTGGATGGAGGACAAAGGAGACTGGTGAAGAAAGAAAGGTCAGAATAGCACAAGACCACAACGTCTACAATGATTTCCATACTCATGGTTCAGGTCACAGAGTGGACAGTGGCATCTCTGGGCAAGAAAAGAACAAAGTTCCAGCTTCCAGAAACTTTCAGTTATCCTAATTAAGACACAATTCTTCGGAAGATATCTGTAGGCTGTCAGTGATTTGCCATTCTGAATCTGTCTTTCCTACTCACTAGAATGAGTAAAGACAACAGGTTTCCTTCCTCACAACCTGTAGTACAGTTTTTGAAAAACCGCTTCCCCACAGCGATTGCTTCCATTACCCAGCTATTGGGGAAGTCAGCTTGCAAAATACATTGATGAGACTGAGTTCCCTCTCTGCTGTGAAAGCACACAGCATCAGACACTGCTAGACAGCCAATGGAAGCCTAGCTTGTCTATGTGCAGGAAAGGGAGAAGCGGTGTAATCCTCTCGTCCTTTGTCCTGCTCCCATCAGCTGGAACAACTGACTTAACCTTCTAGCCAACAGTTTCCTCTGCAGTAAAACTGAACCTTAATCTCCATTCAATGGGGAGTGATGAGGAGGCAGAGGCAAAAACCAGTCTACACAGGCTGTGTTCAGAGGTCAGCAATATTAGTTGCCGGAGAGGTTAAGCCTGAGGCCTCAACCAGTGTGCTATGTCATGTCTGCAAGCTTGAAGATTTCCTGGGACCTCACCTGAGCTCTTGATTAGGGTATAAAGCCATCTGGTGTGGCATCTCACCACCTGAGCAAACAATTCAGTTAACTGCCTGGTATAGTGTTCTGCCCAGTGGCTTGGGACGCGAGATGTAGGACTGGGAACAATTTTGCAACGTGTTAGCATAGACAGGAGGAAGGAAAAAAGCAAGGGAGCCCTGAAGAGGGTGATGATAGCCCCTTGTGTGTGAAGGCTCCTGGACAGGGTGCCTCTGCCCAGTGGAAACCTAAAGGAGAATAGAAGCCAGGTGGGGCGGGGGAATAAAAGCTAACTTTGAATGCCTTTCTAGGGCACTTACACAATAATAATATTACAGGTGAGGATCTGAGTTCTGGGAGGAACGAGTGAAGTTTCCAGGTTCTAGTATCCCAGACTAAATATGCCAGACTGGGGACAAACAGTAACAGAAAGAGAGACGAGTTATTAAGGGAGACACTTCAGAGATGTAAGCGGGCTGTGGAGCTGAGAGAAGGCTCATAAGTCATTTACAGAGCGTCTGCCTCACCCACATTTGTATGTGGCAGGCTTTGTGTGCTTGTGCAAGTTCTGTTACATGTAGGAAAAAGCAGGCTATGGATGGGGCTCGTGGTCCACCTTAAGGACCATGTGACCACTGATCACACAGCAACTTCCTGCCCTGTTTCTTCTCCATAAATAAAAGCCCCAGCATGCACTCTCTCTGTTAGTCGGTCCTCCATCTTACTTTGGGAAGCATTTCCTCGTACTCCTTATGTCTCATGTTTTTCCTTTTCTTCTAATACATGCTATATAACACATATGTCAGGTTTCACTATGGAATGGGGCCTCTGTGAATTACCAGGAGGCTCATTAGTTCCTTAAACGCCATGACCAAAGAACAATGGCATAGGCAGCAATTAGATTCTGTGATTTTCTACACGATTATTACCCAGATAGAACGTGCATTAGTTTTTAATAATCAGATATCTCTGGGTAATTGATAACAAATAGCAATCCCAGTTTCAGTAGATGAAGCTTAGTTCTTTCCAGTAACCACAGCTCATGTCTCCTCTTCCCAGCCACAGTTCTCAATAATAGCTACCCACCAATTTAGAACAGACTGGGAACCACTGCTCCAACAATTTTGCCCATGCAGACACTATTTACAGCAGAGTTTGGTATGCTATGGCTACATTTACTTCCCTGATGAGCTCTCTGTTTTTCCTAAACATTCACATTATCTTAAAGTATTTGTTCACTTATGCGGCCTGGCACCTATATATCCTCATTAAAGAACTCTAATCCTGCAGAGTCCCCACCTCCCGCATCATTTTGAGTTAGTTGCTCTCTACAAAGTGCTGTGTAATAGGATTTTCTGTGATGACAGAAGAGTTTGCCTTTGTACTGTGTGGTGTGGTGACCATTAGCTGTGTGTGGCTATTAAGCACCTAAAGTGTAGCTCCTATCACTGAGGCATTAGACTTTTTAATTTTTGTTATTCTAGTGGACGAGTTTAACACATTTACATTTAATCTGATTTAAAATGATTGGGTAAAAGTCTTCCATTTTTTAAATATTTGTGACATTTATATTTTGCTCCTCTATCCATTTCTGGCTATTTTGGGATGAATTGATTCTTTTGTATCCATTTAATCTCTTATTGACTTATGCTATATAGTCATAGCTAGCACTTATGCTATATTATATTATAGATATATAATAACTCTTTCTTCCTGATTGTATTTTAGTGGTTTATCTAAAAGCTATAATATGCATTTTTAACTCATCAAAGTCTGCCTTTAAACTGCACTCTCGTAGTACATATTTCTTCCTGTGTACCTTCACTTAATGTACAATAAGCTCTCAAAATGCATTTTGATTACTATTGCTTTAGACAGTTTTCATAATTTTTCAAGTAATTAAAAATTTTATACAAATACATACATATGCCTATACACAAAATACCAAAAAGAAAAATCGCCTATGAATGTCCTTAAGAAGTCCCTTTTACTGTTCTTAATTCATTCCTAGATGTTTGGGGTTCCATGGTTCCGAAACCGTTTAGTCCCCCAAGACTAAATAGCTCTGCCTGCCTCTCCTTCGTCCTCCTTCTTCTCCCCCCCTCTTCTCTCCTTTGATTATATAACTTCAGGGCCTTTGCACTAAGTGAGGGACAGTTACCTGTGCGGACCAACTCCTCTGTCTCTACTCTGCCTATTCAAAGTGCCAGAACCCATTTTATTGACCCCTAAGGGGCTCATTTCCTTTCAACCCTTCCTTCAAGGTTGTCATGTTGCTAGTTTCAAATGGGCCATGGTGGTGTATTTCCACCACAAAAAGCAGCAAGTGCTATACATGAAAGATTTCTTTCTTTCCCTTCAAAATCTCTCTCCATGAAGCTGGAGAGAATACATCTGAGATTGAGAACACTTGTTCCCAGCACCCATATGCTGGTTTACAACTGTCCACAGCTCCAGTTCCAAGGAATTCAATGCTCTCTCCCGACTTCCTCAAGCACCAGTTCATTTGTAATACACAGACGTTCATGAAAACAAAACACTCAAACGTATAAACTAAAATAAATAAACCTAAAAATCTATCTCCTCTAACCCCCTCTCTTTCTCTCCATCTCCTTCTTCTCCTTGCTCTTTCTTTTTAGAGAGATTGTTACAAAGCATTTACCAGCACACCACTGCCTATACTTCACCTCAGAAATCATTTCTCTTCTTTGCCTGATAGCACTGTGTTGTGGAGATGGAAGATGACTATCCCTGAAAAAACAAACACACACACATGCATGCACTGTTCATGATATGAGTTCAGTTGTCATAAACATGTGTATATCCATTGTCTAGATCCAGGGATTTGTCTTGAACCCTGTGAGTTTATATGCTCGTATTGCTACTCAGTCAAGCCTTAGAAGGAGGTGAATGAACTACATGTGTCTAATCTATCACATTTTGGCTTTGAAGGTGGAAATTTCAAAGAAACAGAGTATCTTCAAGAGTCTGAAGCAAGACTAACAAAAATAATAATCTCCACATTGACCCCCAGCTTACCTTTGCATTTATTTTTAAGTAGAGATCACTTCAATGTCAATAATTTGATTCAAGTCAACATCTGCTAAGGAATTCCTACATGCTGTGTGTGGTACCAGATGCTAGAAAGAACAAAGCAGACACGCTCCAGCTGTGGACAGCTTAGAAACCGACAGAGAAGACAGTCATTTAAGACGCTTGTATACATGTGATACACCTTAGGGGAGGAAAAGTGTAGAGCAAGGAGTTCCATGTAACCTGAGCATCAAAGAGCACTTCCCATTGAAGACTGTTCTGACTGTGACTACAAAGGGAAGGAAGTGCACATCATTCAAGCTCAGGAAGAGTCATCATAACTTGTTAAAACAGATAAAATTGATGAAGGGATGTTGGGAACTATTAAACCATCCCCAAGAAGGTCAGAAACCAGGCCTGGAGACCATGTAGCCATAAATAATGCCCAAGTGAGATGATCAGAGCTCTCCAATAAGGCTCTCCTGATCCCCTGCCCTGCCCAGCACAGCTCTCTGCTCTGCACCTGACAGTACTTAGCATTAAGGCTGTTGTCAAATCCGCTCCTAAGAATATCACCATTTTCCTGTCTTCCTCACCAGAATGCCTTTTTTTTTTATCTTGTTACCTTTTTTTTTTTTCAAATTTAAACCTCAGAAAAGGTGCACTTGTTGAAAGTTTGGACTAACATGAGTTCTAGCTCCACTGGAAGCTGAGACACTGGGTTTGTCTCATCTGTTTGGCTTGTAGGAATCGTGAGATGGGAAACTTCCAAATAATATGTCAAATAAGAAAATAAAAAAAGAAGGTGCTTAGTTGCCAAAGGGCGTAGAAAGTTCCATCTCAAAACATCCCATCGCTTGCTTTCTGTGCTGTTTGGGTTTGATCTGTATGAAGCTAGCTGCTCTTTCAATGTGTCGCCATACCTGAGATCATACACTGAACTGCAGATCATAGCATTGTTAAGGGTCTTCCAGAAAGAAATCATCTGGAAGAAATTCAAGACAACCAATTATCCTTTATTCATTCTGCACCAGCGTCAACAAGTGGATCTTTGCAGGGTATACACCCTGTCTAAGCTGACTTCTTTGCAATTGGTTGAGTCAAGATCAGACGGTTTATCTCCTGGTCATTTGCCTTCTAGCCAATGACTTGGTGAACGGCGGTGCATGGGCATGGGTGTGTGAGGATGGTTGGAGCAGGTGAAGAGCAAAACAATGCACTAAGATGCTATCAGGAAAGATGAGTCACGGTTGGACAGATGTGAGATATCTCTTGGAGACAGATAGGCAGAAGTTTGCCATACGGTGAGTACTCGAAGGGGAAGGGTTAAGATCGGCTCCTATTTTTTGGTTCTCAATCCAAAGGGGTGGTGATGAACTTTATTTTGATAGGCAATAGAAATAAAATCCGAAGCAGAAGTGGAGGCTTGGTGAGGAAAATGGGGGATAAAGCAAATGACAATGTGTTCTGCTTGAGGACGAAACGAGACACAAGCATAGCCGCGTGGAGATAGATAGCAAGGCCGCAGGTCTGGGCAGCTGATCCTGATTTTGTCATTGGTGGCATTTTCATAGTGGGTGAAGTCAGTCAGGGGGAGCAAAGGTAGAAATGAGAGGAGAGCACAACACCCAAGGCCTAGCGAGGTTGAAAGCACGAGAAGAAAACTGAATACGAAAGAGGGGATAGCAAAGCAAGGTCAGCAGGAGAAAGGTGGGAACTGAAATGCAAGGAGCCGCAGGGACCATGGCAAGCCCTCTCTTCCTGAGCTGCTCTGGTACATGATCAGAATAGACTAGAATCCAGTGCTTTTTAGTGTGACTCTTTGGGGCTGAGAAGCTGGACAGTCTCTTGAGGCTACGCTGTTTCCTTGTATTTGTAAGGCTATGCGTTTAGTTGAATACAAATGTCTGGGGCCACTGGTCACGAGTGATCTGTCTGGATCTGTCTGGCTTTGGCATTGCTCATCTCGGTTACTTGCCTGGGTTTCCCCCAAGGAAAAGTATCACGTGGCACAAGATTTCTGATGAACATCCAGTAACAGACAAGAAAGCAGCATGAAGAGGAGAGTGGCTTGAGGGTTGTGCTGGGCCCAAACTGAATTCTGAGAGGCATTCCTGCACTCCTGAATGTCTGGGAAGCCCAGCAAGCCAGGAGGAATGGCTTGACTCCCAGCTCTGCCCACGGCTTCTGTGAACTCAAAGAAGTTTCTTGACTCTGATGCAACTCAGTGCCTCATTTTGCAAAAAATAAAAGCAGCATAATAGTATTCTCTTCATTTAATGAGAGAATGTCATAGCTATTTGCTCTTTGGAACCAAATGGGAAAAAAATAATAACAGTTCTGTGATTGCTATCCTTGAAACTTGGAGTCTTTATTATAGATCTATAGAAAATACTAAAGTAATAAGCCCATGTTATTAGGTTATATGAACCAAAGACTGGACATTCAGGATCCAAATGAGCTATTTCCCATCTGTCAAACACATTAGGAAGTTTGATTCAAATATGGTCTACACACAAGGACCATAGGAACCCTGACCCTTGTAAGCAGTCAGACATAGCGCAGAGTGTGATATAGCTTCCATTACGACTGGGTAATTACATGAAATTTAACACCTCTCGCTCTTTTTATGATTGAAGAGAATGCTGGAATTTTCCAAGCCATAATTCCCATCTAACACAAACATTAGAGCTGCATGTTTTACTGCACTTTGGGGACCATTTCTAGGCTAAGTGTTTAGCAAGACACATTGGAAAGTGTCTGGTCTTGCACATCCCAGAGGAATTTACAGTGTTTCTTGTGACTTCCTCACCAAGCACACGACTGCGTTTCACATTGATTAATATTAGTAATATCTTATTAATACAATTCTGTTTTACATTATGCCTTTATCTAAAGAGCCATGTGCACTATATCAGCAAATATCATAACAGCCAGAAGAGAGCAAAACTATATTCTTAATTTATTTAAATGAAGAAACTGAAGTAGTATCCAGACTAGCTCCTGGAGTACGCCTTTGTCTTTCTGGAGACATCATCTTGCTAGTTCCTTTACAAAAAAGGGGGGGGACTTGTAATGAGAAAATGATGCTGGGATGCGAAGCAGGAGATCTAGTCCTTCCCTCTGGCTCAGCCACTAGCTGTTCAAGTTCCTAAGCACCCCAAGCCAAACAGATTCAGTTGAGTGCTCAGAAAAGGATATTGTGCCCCTTCAGACCTGAACTCTTGAAATACATATTCAAATTTTAGAGGAAAGGGTGCGTACTACAAGTGAGTATAGGGGGAAGGAAATGGACACACCCTAGGCACAATAAAAAGGATGTACATCCTGGCTTGTTCCCCAAGACCCTTTCTTAACCCTCTGCTTGACTTCACACACACATCTCTTCAGGGTGTCATGCACACATAACTCCATCCTTACAACCCCTAAAGAGGGCTGTTCCCTGCCCACTTCCCCCCTCCTAACGTAAATCTATTACTTTCTATTCTGCCTTCCCCTGAAGCTAGACTGCCCTGCTGGGTGGGCTTCCTCTGTTTGCACAGGTCACTCATGTTCACTGGTCCTTATCCCCAGAGACTTCAGAATGGTTCTAGAGAAACCCTTGGTAGAAACACAGCAAGGACTTGGGAGTCTGGCAGAGTTGAGAGAAGCACTGGAAACTCTCCAAGCCTCCATTAGTGGTGCCAACCTTTACCTTTGTGGAAAGAGTAAAGACATCTACTTGTTCATGGAAACCTCTGAGCTAAGTTCTCCCCAGAGCAAACTCCGCCTTTCCCATTTTATAATTCTGCTTGTAGACAGGCGACAAGATGAGGCAAATGGAATTAAATGGCATCATGAGGTGGTTCCCCAACCTTGAGCTAGGTTGCCTCTGGAGAGTTGGACTGGCCTTATTCCCTATGAGGGAGGAGTAATAGATAATTCCCCTCGTCAGATGGAAGGAAAAAGAAGAAGCATAAAGAAAATTGTTCAGGCCAATGCAAGGTCTATGGTTCACCAAAAAACAAGTCCCTCATCTTCAAGGAAGGCTGTCAATTGCTTCCATCTTCAGGCGGGAACTCCACTGTTGAAAGCCAGACCTAGTCCTTAAGAGTCACGCCACTCCAGCTTCTGCCACCTTGGAGGCCCCTTACCTTGCTATATGGATGCTTAAGTCAGAATGCCCAAGGTGAGGGACCACAAGGAGATAGGACACAGAGATGAGAGCCCACCCACGCATTCAGTATGAACCACACTCCTCACTCCAGTCCACTCACTGAAACATAATAGAAAATCACTGCTGTTCTTCACCATGTTTTTGTTGTTGTTGTTTTTGTTTGTTTTGCTTGTTTGTTTTGTTTTGTTTTTCGAGACAGGCTTTCTCTGTGTAATAGCCCTGGGTGTCCTGGAACTAGCTCTTGTAGACCAAGCTGGCCTCGGACTCACAGAGATCTGCCTGCCTCTCCCTCCCGAGAGCTGGGATTAAAGGCGTGCGCCACTGCTGCCTGGCCTTTGTTTTTTGTATGTTTTTCATGTTTGTTTGAGTTGGCTTCTTTATGTCACGGCACCCTCAGGAACATGGGTCACCATCTTCCACATGCCAGAGGAGTGTACAGTGTTTGCTGACTCCCTCACCTTAGCACACCATTGCATTTGATAGTGATTCGTGTTAATCACATTTTATTAACACAAATAGACAGATTCAAACTCAAAGAAAGCAATGGGTAAGTGAAAACATTCACCATCAAATAGACCACACTCAGGAGGAGAGAAAAGAATCCAGGCCAGGTTTCTCTGTCCAGGGACTCTGCAGAGAGAGGATCCTGCAGGGTAGGTGTGTGATCGCCGCAAGAGCATCAGTTTTTGAGGGGGATGTGCCACCAGCACTGCAGCGCCCCCTGCCTGTTTGGTTAAGACACTAATTGCAATGGCAAAAGCAAGCACTTGCTTATCCAGCCTGCCTGATGTGCCATTCCCTGCTTTAGGGTCCTTGCAGGTCCCTTCCCCCTTCATCCTCACAGCGGCTCTGTAAGAAACATGCTGATATCCTTCCGTCTTACAAAACAGACGCAAAGAGCTGAAAAGATATTTCATCTCGGTAGACTGAAGGACACTGGAGAAATGTGGAGGGAGATAGACTTTCCAGCTCCAAAACTTACACTCAGACCCACAGGGCAGCGGAGCCTCCTTCACCATCATCTCTGCGCTGTCTCTGGTGAAGGTGCCAACGAACAGCACAGCCTTTGAAAGCAAGAAGTCTGGGGAAGTTTCAGAGCAACTGGACTGAATAACCTTGACCACCCACCTTAGATAATCCACATTGACTGCAACATAATTCCTTTTTAAAAAGGAGATTAAAAACCAACTAGACCATCTCACCCTACCTAAGAAACACTATTGTGAGAAGTAAGACACATAAGTGAATTTGCTTTTCACTCTCGCCAAGTCTTACATGATGCACTGTGACACGGGAGGTTAAATTTGAAAGGCAGAGATCATTCTAGTAGAAAGTGATATGTTATAGCCCAGAACATTCTCTAAGTGTTTCTCATTCCAGTTTTTATCATATCCATCACAAAAAATAAAGGCTTGAAATTGTTCCTTGTCCCTTTAATGATTTTGAGTCAAAGTTGTCTTTAGAGTATAGAAGCTGTGCCTGCCTCAAATAAGGGCAGCGTATTATGCTTGGTCTTTAACCCCTATAAGTCTTCAAAGTTTTCTGAATAAATGGTGCGATCTTCCCTAGTCTTTCTTTGGGTCTCCATATGTTCAACAAGATTGGAATCTGGGTGCCAGTAAGCCTCTTTCTGCTAAGATGCACAGCATTCTCACCTGCTGACTCCTTAGAGACAATTAGCCTTGCCATCATGCTTCTTCAGATGAGAGAGATCCAGGGCATTGTGTGCCTGGACCAAAGCTGCCTGGCGAAGGAGGAGGGAGAACAGGAGTTCTGACTCAGAGGACAGAACCACTCTAGAAAACACTGGGTAGCCAGGCCGTGGTGGCACATGCCTTTAATCCTAGTACTCAGGAAGCAGAGACAGGAGAATCTCTGTGAGTTCAAGGTCAGGCTGATCTACAGAGTGAGTTCCAGGACAGGCTCCAAAGCTACAGAGAGAAATCCTGACTCAAAAAGGAAGAGAGAGAAAGAGAGAGAGAGAGAGAGAGAGAGAGAGAGAGAGAGAGAAAGAGAGAGAAGGAAAAGAAAAGGAAAAGAAAAGAGAAAACACTAAAAAAAAAACCCACTAGGTACAACCTAAAAAGTGTGGCTTGTTTCTGAAAACCCAAATATGAACTATGGGAGAAAGAATAAGACCCATATGGTTCCTGCCTTTCCATCTCTCCCACATTCAAGGCTTGGAAAACCGAACACGAGCTCAAATCTTTTAGCACTGAATCTCCTTTTTTTCTTGACCAAGAATGTCTGTCCACCCTGTATACCCACCAGCCCCACTCTTAACCCCTCGGCTGCAAAGGCAAATACAACGCCATATTTCCCTCCAGTAAGCATTTTGATCCCCAGCCTGTCCCTGGAAGATGGATTGCTATTCTGCGGTTACCATCAGCCTGCTTTAAATTCCACGGAAGCCCCACTCGCTCCCTTAAGCCAAACCACATGAAACTTTATCAGACAGCAGCAGCTACTCTCGCATCCAGGTTCTAGGAAGGAGGAGTTGCACTGTTCTAAAACATCAGACTTGGGCACTGCGTTGGGTATGATCATGTGGTCTCATCTAAATGGTTCTCAGTTTAATGTGTGACAGGATGGAAATTCAGGAGATTCTTTTCATTTCCCAAAGATATACTTATTCTTTGGGGACACATTCATGGTTTGCTTTTCCATAATCAAATCGGACATGTTACTTATCAGACTCTAAGTTCCTTCAAAGAACGGAATTAACTAGTCAGTCTCCATTAGACATGTGAGGAATGACCAAACAATTTTAAGAACCTTTCTCCAGCTATCACAATCAAGGACTGTTGCTTCATGGTTTGAAAAATAATAAACTGATTTTTAAAATAACTGAATATCCAAAGAAGGCCACGATCATAAGCAATTATCTTTGTAAAATAAAACAAAAGTTGGACAATTCTTCCTATAATTATATTATCTTTCATTAGCAAGGTAAAATAATTCTACTCACATACACTGAGTCTGAAACACAGACCCAAGACCCAAGCCTCAAGTGGATAGACAGTGTTTCATGGAACGGCAAAATGCTTTTGCACAGGCTCCTTTAAATTCAGCACCTGGTTTTATTTGGGTACCACACAGTGGCACAGAAATGAGCTGCCCAGCAAAAGGGCTGCATCTGATCCTGAGAAACAAGCAGTCACCTCTCATGGCATGTTCTAAGATCTTTAATCGCTCTTTTTCGGCATAACTTGCCTCTACCTGGATATTTTCCCACACACAAGAAAAAAAAAAACAGAGAGAAGTGCCAGCCCTTCCCTTCTCTTAGCAGCTCGTTCCACCAATCAGGGTTGACCTCTTACTCTAGGAGAAAATAATCCACAGTGAGGCAGATGGCGCTCCTGCACTCTTGACGTTTCTGTCCGCCTACGTTGGACCAAGATGAGGAAGATGTCTCTCCAAAATCACCCTCTCTGGGAACTTTGTGATGTTTGTTTTAAAATGGCAACACCTCCACAAAACCTCCTTTCCTGCCTTTCTCTTGCTTTCTATTGTATGGTTGCACCGGATCAGCTAACTCAAAGAAACCAACCAACTTATCTGATTCCTTATCGGTTGTTTGTTCTCACTAGAATTGAAGACCCAAGAGGGCAAGGATCTTGATTTGTTTTGGTCACTCAACTATAACTATTCCAAGTGCTAGAGGCTGCCTTAAAAACGCCCCCCAGCACACAGATACACACACACACACACGTACACACACACTTGCTCCTAGGGAAATGTTTGTTGGCAGCATAGGAAAAAGACAGCTGGAAACAAAGCATCATGGTCCAGTATATAGACACTGAGGAGGTTGCCGTGGCTCCATCTTGCTGTTTATGCCTCTTGAAAAGGACTGTATACTTACTGGTGGCTCAAAAACCTTCACCGTATAGGAAAATAGAAAATATGCAGAAGGGGAGAGGGAAGGAGAGAGAGGGAAGGGAGCCACACTGGGAGAGAAGAGTCAAATCTAGATGCCTGCTCCTGACTTCTGCCAGGGTGAGCTGTCTATATTTCCTATAGTTGGTGGTGTTTCCTCTTAAGACAGCATGTTCCATTCAGAGAACCTGTTAGCAGGAACAATTACTATATCCAAACACGACGACGTTCCTAAAATGGTAGGACCATAAAGATTGGGGGAACTTATATAGAAATAGAAGGTTTTCCCTCCCATTTCCCCCTGTAAATATTAGGAAGGTTGAGCAGGCAGTTTAAAAATAAACAGGAAAATGATGAAGGAAAAACTCGATTATGGGTAGAATAATATGGAATAAGAATGTATTTATTGTTCCTCAATTAGTCTGATATTTTTATTACTACATTTTGATCATTTTTTTCCTTCTTACTTTTATAAAATGACAAAGAATAGCAAATCAAATAGTTTGCAATGTCAAAATCCCTTCCTTGCCATGTCCAGGGCACCACTGGCACAGAGGAAGTGGACTCTTCGCAGTGATGTTTTTTATGAATGAGTTAATAAACATGAAAACACTGAAAGAACCTGGATAAAGGAAGACGCTGAAATGAAAGCACTCAGATGTGGACGAGGAAGTGAAAAGAAAAAGAGAAAGAAGGATGACTCACAGAGGCAAGGGAGGCAAGTAGATTATCCAGCAGTTCCTGTTCAAAGAGCTCAGAGGACTAAGCCCTTCAAAAGTCACTCTCCGGGTGGAGTTAATCCTTGAAAGGATGATAAGTGAGCGAGAAAAATAAAGGTTGATCATGGTAGATTCTTTCGAAGCTCAAAAGCTAAATTTGATGGAAGAAAAAACATTTGATGTAGATGGTTTGGGACTTTTTATTAAGTGCCCATAAGAGCTGCTCCCCTAACAGCTAACAACACTCAGCCTATGGTGTATACAGGGAGCTGGCACAGCAAACACACCGGGCAAATATGCTCTAAAACTCATAGTGTGGATCTCCAGCCCACCCCGAGGACCACCTTCATCCCCTCCAGGGGATCCTTCAGTGCTCCTCCTCCTTGAGCTGCCAGCCTCCTTAGCATGAGGGACGGCGGGCTCTAGGATCACTGAGCTAGCTTGCCTTTGGACATTTGAAGTTCAATGTACGAGTTGTGTGCTTTGATTGCCTGAGCACCAAGACTCTCAACTCCATCAGATGGACTTTCCAATCACTGGGACTTTCTGTAGGGAAGAGGAGGGCCACCCTGGTCCTGAGACAGGAGGATTGATTACCTGATTAGTGCACATGAGCAGTGCACAGCAGTTCCTCCGGTCTTCATGAACTTGCCTCTGGCCTTTTTGCTTGTCCAGGCATTATTAAAGGGATGTCAAGGAAGATGATGTTTCTAGATCTTTAGGTGAGGTAATCTCTCCTTTAATTTTATCTAAACCAAGAACTACTGACTTTGTCGTTGTTTCTTTTATTTTTAAAAAGCCCAGTGTCTTGTACTGAAACTAAAAGACCCTGTGGTTTTTCTACCAACCCCCAGAAATGCATCATGGTTATGAATAAATCTGAGCTTTGATCTGACCTTTATCTGTACAATATAACACAAGCACAATAATAATTTATAGGGCTCAGTCCTAAGTGTGACATTTCAATGAGCTGGGTAAATATCATTACCCGAAGCCAGTAGCCAGCATGGGCACAGCCCTAGAGGTGGTGCCTGCATTTTCTGGCAGATGGTTGCTCATTTGATGGTAGGGAGAGTCCTGAAAGTAACAAATGTCTCACTTGCCAGAGTTTGGAGTTACAATCTACAATAGAATAAAAACAAAAACGGGGGGGGCAAGCAGGGACAGTGATTTTCATTTTGAAAAAAAAAGAAGTTCTAGTCTGAGCCAGGGTGATGAAGCACAAACAAACGGTCCAGAGGCTTAGGTAATGGGGCCAGGTTTTGTCTCCCTTTGCTTTGTTTAAACGAGAATGTGACAAGAAAGACAAACACGGTGTCACTAGTGGAGCAGAATCCCCCAGGAAGCTGGAGATTGGGAAAGAGGAAAATCGGGAAATAAAGAAGAAGAAATATGGACCTATGGCTCTCCTTGTCTTCAAAGCCTGACAAACATGTAAATCACAGACATGGAGCATCCAGTCTTGCTTTACTCTGGAAAAGCAAAGAAGCATATGTCTGTGAGCAAAATTCTTTGTTGTCGTGGGAGTCAACCATTCTTTTCCTACCTTCCCAAATGTCTGTCCTGGTTGGCATGTGCCCCTGGGAGTTCAGCAGTAGCTAAAACACAGCCTTTTTTACCTTCTCCTCTGAAGAGTTGTGGGAAGCTCTGTTCCTTAGAGGGGCTGACACTAGGTTCTTCCTCCAACGTAATAAGGAGTGGACTGTCCTGTGCTAACTGAAAATGCTTAACAGCGAGGCAGTGCGTGTTTTTCTTTCTGTTTGCCTGTTAGCACCGACTCACAGGAGCCCCAGCTCCACATCCACGCGCCTCATTTGTCTCCAGCGTGGAGTGGCAGGTCTCCTGTACACATCCTAATGATGTACAGAAAGTAAATTTTAAAAAAAAAAGTCAAAACTATCCAAAAAAAAAGAATGCTAAACAACAAGAGACCGTAATGACATGTTCTCATCGAGTTTGACACTTTGATAAAGAAATTACTCTCCAAGGAGCAAAAGCCGTCTTCACACTGCAAAAAACACTGTTGGTTCACAGTCCCCCCGCCCTCAGTGAGCTCTGAGCTACTTCCCACCACCAAGATTTCAAGCATCATGCTTGGGTAGCTCTCAGCAATGCCCTCACAGCACTTTCTTTTGTACTGGCAGAAAGATTTAGATGTTTGGGGATTTTGGTCTTTGGTTTTTTTGCTTCGGTTTGGTTTGGTTTTTGGTTGTTCCATAAAATACATTCATACACTTATCTTTCCCACAACCAACAGGATAAATACACACGTATATCACTTGCGAAGAGTTCCAGCTGCTTAGATTTTCACCCAAACGTGGGAATAAAAACCGCCTGTGAAACAAGCCCTGCCTCTCATACCTTTTATGGATTAACAAATAGCCCTTACCCCACTGCTGCCCGTTCTTAATTGGACTACACTGTGAGGAGCAATTAAGCCTAAATGGCCACTTGCTGAGAACTAGTGGAAGACTGGCTGCTGGAGGCATTTGCATTCTCCAAATAGAGCACACAAGCTCAGCTTTGGTGCCCATAAAAGAGAGAGAGTGACTTAGTTCCTTTTCTTTTTCTTTTCTTCTTTTACTGCTTTTCAGAGTAGGAGAGAGCCATTGTTTCATGCACTCAGTCGAATTGTTAGACATAATATAATTTTTTGCAACTTTTGGGCAAATAAGAGATGTGCAGATGAAAGAGCTCTTTCTGTGAGGGAAAGGCCGCTTCCAACCCCGCCCCCATCCTCGGCGACTACACTGTGTGTGCAAACGATAGATCCGTGCTGGCAAAATGAAGCAGAAAATGAGACAATTCCTGGGACACAAACAGACCCTCACCTGAATAATGGGAGACTGGAGAAGGAACACACAGAGGCGCTATCTTTTGGTGTGTTTCCACTCCCGAAGATGAAGGGAAACAAAAATCAAAAGACTGATGTCGAAGCCATCAGCCCCTCACAGCCCAGGAAGGTGACTGCTGGCAGCCTCCAAGACATTTCCAAACCATGGGGACATGTATATTGTTGGAATTGGTTGCTGGGATTTGTATCATTTTTATTTTTATACAGACAAAGGAACAGAGGAAATAAGCTAGAATTTTCTCCTGAACTGTGTAGAAAGAACCATTGAAAAGGTTGTTGTTGCAGCTGCTTTTCTCTTAGCAAGGAACAAATCCACCGCTTTTATAAACATTATATTCATCATTACAAAAAGTAGGCTTTAAGTAGTGCCGGGAACAGGGGCAAATAATAGGAAGAAAATCACTCCAAATTCAACTACCCACAAATATCCATCATTTATTATTCTCTGAGCGCCATTCAAACTTCCTTATGTATAGATAAAAGAAATAGCGAAAAATCTATAAAACCAGAATCATAAGGCCTATGAGTTCTTAAGCTTTTCTGTTTTATTTTATTTTACTCCAAGAACAATAAAAATCTTATAATAATTTTGATAAATTATTGAACTACAGAAAAACTACTCTCCCCAACAAATAGTTTGTCAATGAAGAAAATAAAAATGGAGTCACACAGATTCAAAGCACTCAGAATGGAGTAGGGGCTGGAGGACATTGCTGAATCAGATCTCAGACACATGCCCAACTGAGTCTTCGGACTGTACTGAAGACCTGCTGAGCTTTGGTTTGGGTCTTCTAAAACATCACTATGTAGACCTATGATGACATTCCGTGTAATAGAACATGTTGTAGACCTGTGATGACATTCTGTGTAATAGACCATGTTATAGACTCATGACAACATTCGTGTAATATACGACATCGTAGACCTGTGATGACATTCTGTGTAATAGACCATGTTGTAGACCCATGACAACATTCGTGTAATATACCACATCATAGACCTATGATGACATTCTGTTTAATAGACCATGTTGTAGACCTATGATGACATTATGTGTAATAGACCATGTTATAGACCCATGACAACATTTTTGTAATATACCACGTCATAGACCTATGATGACATTCTGTGTAATAGACCATGTTGTAGACCTATAATGATGTTCCATGTAATAGACCATGTTGTAGACCTGGGATGACATTCCGTGTAATAGACCATGTTGTAGACTTGTGATGACATTCTGTGTAATAGACCATGTTGTAGACCTATGATGACATTCTGTGTAATAGACCATGTTGTAGACCTATGATGACATTCTGTGTAATAGACCATGTTGTAGACCTATGATGACGTTCCGTGTAATAGACCATGTTATAAACCTATTGTGACATTCCATATGATAGACCACTCCCTAAACTGTTCAACTGCTGAGACTACAACCCATCTCTTAGTGAAACACAGATTAACTTTTGCTAGCACCCATCCTAATTCCTGACTAACAAATGTTGTAATTACCAAGGTCCTTGGCAGTTCAAAGCTATACATACAGCTACCATTTTGTAAAAACACAGAATACCTTTTCCCATTTATTGGAATCTGCATTTCTCCAGATTGCAATCCTAATTAGCCCCCAAATAAATATAATTGCCTTTGTTTTTGACTAGGCTGATTTTATTATCAGTTGGCATATTTTAATATTTAAAACATGCCTCTTTGCTCAGTGTACTGAAAGTGTGGAGAAGAAAAAAATTTTCTCTGTCCACAGAGATTCCAATGGATGAATAGTAAGGGCCTGAAATAGACAACTAGAGATTGACAAGAGTTTGTGTATACTTGTATGTGAGTACTCACCAGTAACTAGCTAAAAATCCAGTCAGACAAAGTATCTATATATGTATAGATAGACACACACACTCAAAAGGAGGGAGGACTGGACTTCCAAGGAAAGTATGAGGATCTTCTGAACTCTTTGATGCTAGAGAAAGTCTTCTCATGACCAAGAACTTACCTTGGAAAGGAGTCAATATATGTCCACGGGCATGCTCAGTCTGCAGAACTTGAGAAGAACCAATGACAACTTTGTTATCAGAAGTTTCTGCTTAACTTTAGGTAATGGTTCTCTCACTTCTGATTCGTTCAGATGCTTTTTATGACCTGTTCACTTTAATCATCATTGTCTTTTGGGGGAATGTTAATCACTTTGTAGATTTTTTTAAGCATCATTCATGGCCTCAACTCACTAGGTACCAGTAGTAGAAGAACGCACTTCCCTCAGTGTGACAACCACAGTGTCTCCAAATATAGCCATGTGTTCCCTGAAGAGAAATAGGGTAAAAACTACCTCAGTTCAGAATCATTAAAACTTTGGGAAATAGAATGAAGGGCAGAAAAAAAGGCAGTAGTTTGCAATGATCAGTTTTGACTATACAGTTGAATTATTTTGCAACTGTCTATGGACTGCTTGTTGTTAGAGCCTGCCTGGTCTAGCTGAGATTGTGCCCTGGGTCTAACTGAGGTTGAAATAATAAGGTCTATAAAATAAAACAAGAGAATTCAGAAGATAGCAAGCAACCTATATTCCAGATATGTCAATGGTAAGATGTATGAGTTTCTTCTTGGGGAGAAGAAATGTGATTTCTCCTCAATCTTCATAAATCCATAGCTGGGACAAACTTCTGTAATACAAGACAGATGAGCAGGAGGAAGACCAAGCATGTCTATTTATGTGTGCAGTCTTATCACATGGGAGAAGGTTTCACGAAATACACTCAAGGCGGTGGATGAAAACTCCAGCTTTTACAGCATCTTCAACAAACAGTAATAAATTTCCAGAGAAACGACGAGACAAAGAGGAAGTGGTTCCAGCTTCCAAAGGCAAGAGTCTACAAGAAGATAAATGTTTGGAGGAAAAAAAAAACAAATGGAGTAAGGTCTGTTTGTAGATCCCTCAGGTGCCACCTCTGTGTTGCTGAGGGTTGTCTTCAGTAAAGGGGAATTTATTGTCTTGGGTGGACATAGAAGAGTTAGTTCTCTGCTGTTCCTTAACCGCTTTAGGCTGAAAAAATCCTTCATATTTTAGGGAAGTATATTCTGGTCTCCCACAATGTCAAGTGCCCACAGGATAGCCACGGTGTGATAACTTAGCTGTAGCCTAAGGGACAGGCTTCGTTCAAGCAAGAGGATTTCAGCAACAACATTCTAAAAGACTTCAGAATGTTCATTGGAATCAATCGCCAGAGTTAAGACTGAGTTGGAGTTAGGAAAGAAATTTCTTTTCTAACATTGCTTGCCCTCTGGTCAGAAGGAGGACTTTGAAGGATGCCAAAAGAATTCACATACACCTATTGAGAATACTTACATTGCACTACAATCACAGAGAATAGGTCCGAGATAATAGCCACAAAGTTATCAATTGGCACCACCTAAGTAGAACTTGTCCCATTTTTCCCATCTCTCCATGCCAGAGGAAGAACTCAGGAAAGAGAATCTGTGAGAAAGCGGAGGGCAAAAGAAAAGAATTTTTGGCATAGGGTACCAAGTTTATATCAGAGAGCAAGTGAGGGTTAAGATATGTCTTACCCAAAGGTCATGTGTCAAAGTTTAGTCCCCAGTTTGTCCTACTGGGACACAACAGAACCTTTAAGAGGTATGGCTTGGTGGGAGATTTTAAGTCACTAGGAGTTTATCTCCTAAGAGACTCTGGGAATCTGAGCCCCTTCACTTCCCCCCCTTTCACTGCCCCACCATAAAATAGAGATTTCTGTTATGCCACACCCTTCTAGCATGACATTCTCTACTTCAAAGACTTAAAGGCAATGAGTCCACCCAGTAACAGACTGGAACTCCCAAAAGTGAATTTGAATAAACTTTGTCTCTTATCTTGGGTATTTCACTACAGTAACTAGTGAGCTGACATATATAGGATAGGAGTTTCAGTGCATTTTAGATGTTTGAATTTATTGAAAAAGTGGTAGGATCAAGACAATCTGTAGTTAAAAGATTTAAAAAAGGAAGGCTTTCCTGGAAACATGTGAAGACTGTATTGGAGAATGTTGGGGGAGGGGGAGATTTTAGGTCTGTCTGTATAAGGCTCAAACCATGACTACATTTATTTTAAAGCAGGTCTTGATCCATTGGGTTTATTTTTTCCCAGGAATTCCTATACCTGTATCATGCAAGTACTGTCATTATGAACATTATCTGTTACCTTTAGACTTGACTTTGCAGGGACAATCAATTATTTATCAACACTTTGTTGCCTTAAAAGTTTTGCCAGTATTTCTTCCCTTTCATTTGGCATTTGAACACTGTTGCAAAGAAAGACAAAGACAGCCATACTTTCCTGAGTCTGTAATTTAATTTGTTTTCTTCATGTCCATACAAACCCTTCTTTATTTCATGCTTAGTATCTTTCTCAAGAGAGGGCTTTGTTGTTGAATGCGTTGTCAGTCTTCCTTGAATTCCACAGTTACTCTTCCATGTGCTGAGCTGGGCTTTTAGCATGGGGAGATTGATCAAGAAGTGGATGCCTTTTATTATTGAAATCATTTCTGCTTCATTCTTTCCCTCAAAAATAACAGTGAGATCATATTTCTTTGTTCTCTTTTATTTTTCTGCTGAATCCAGTGCTTCGTTGTAATCTTTTTATGCCTTTTTTTCCGTTTCATTTTGAGTGATATTGTCAAACCTGCCACTGTACACATACTTGTTTTGTTGGTCACGTTTACTATTTCTGAACCGGGTTTCCTTCTGTTTCTCTATGTTCATGCCCCATCCTTTTCTATTACCTTTTCATTTTTCTCCGGACTTTTCAATTGCGTCTCAGAAATATTTTTCTCTGACTTTAATTTTTGCTGTGGGAAACTTCACAAAACTGAATGGAAATTTTTTCACTAATTCTCTGGGCAACGCTTCCTGTGGTGTGGCTTGCACCCACTCTTTAGAAGGCATTTCTCTCTTACTCATTCTCCTCTTATTAGTCAACATCATCATCATTATCATGATATAAGCTATCAACAAGGATTCTTTCTGTTTACTGCTCACCTGTAGATGTCTTGCTAGCGAGTTTGCTAGAAAATGCTGTGTGCATCACATACACTCATAAAACCTTTATTTCCTTTGCCTTTCAGCACTTCTCTCTGTGTTTCAGGTCCACAAACACGCCAGCTGAACAATACTCTCTTCTCTACGTCACCTCTGGGACTTTTCCCTCAAGCTGGAGTTTAAAGGATCCATTGAAGGTTTTAAAGGTTGGAATACTGAGAACTGGAGTTTGGGGCCAGTGCTCGAGAAGGCAAGGTACAGAGACCAGAAGAGAATAAAAACAAGTGCTTCTGTGACTAGCAGCGCCTCCCCAGCCCCCACATTTCTCAGTAACAGATAAAACTGAATTATTTTGTTGTTTTATTGCGAAATAGTCTTAATTAAAATTTTATTCGACAGTTTCACATATATAATGCGTACTGACCGTTCTCACCTCCCAGCTCGTTCTCATTTCCCCACTATCCTGGTTTTCCTTTGCCCTTTCCCTGCGACTCATTTTCTCAATTTCTGTCTGCTAGTTTTAAAACTGACTTCTTACATGAATTTTTCGGCCCCTCTCCCTCCTCTCATAATTAAGAAGAATAAAATCAGGGTAAAAAAAATGTACGTGTCCTGACGTTCCTGTCAGTGAACAGTACAGCTCAGTCACTGAGCATGAGGTTCATAGAACAAGGAGCTGACTTAGAAGACAGCCCACAAGGCCCCTCTGTAGTCCACATCTTGTTGCTCCATGTTGGCGACCTCAGTTCCAAACAGTTCCCAGTCTCCCTTTATATTTTCTGTGTCTTATTTTCCCTCAGTTTGCCAGAATCTGGATGTATAATCAGTTGATCCTTTCTAGAAAGACACATTAGAGAGGTCGGCGTAGACAGAGGGGTGACCACATGCATCTCATGGACCTTTGTGGTTGGTTTTCTCCTTCAACAATACAGTGTAATGGGAGTGTGTGCAAATTTCTCACAACTAGTGAAACCTCTGACAGACTGGATGATTTTTTCTCATGGAACATTCACAGTTTTCTAAAAGGCAGTTCTCAAAGCAATGTGGTCAGAGTGAAAATTGGCATGCTCAACATTTTGAGCTAGTAATACTGAGCAAAGGTGAGAACCCAGCCCATCTCATTGCTAGGCTATTATGTACTGCAACAAAGGCTACTCCTATACAGAAGAATGTGGCTAGACAGACAAGCTAGCATCCTTGGTAAAGTCTAGGGAAAACATATTACTGGATGTCTTAGTAACTTTTCTATTGCTGTGAAGACACCATGGTCAAGGCAGTTTAGAGAAGAAAGAGCTTGTAGGAGTTTATAGTTTGAGAGGGATTAGGATCTATAACCATCATGGTGGGGAGCATTGCAGTAGACATGGAAGCCTATTATTGGAACCGTGGCTGAGAGCTCAGGTCTCAATCTACAAGCATGAGGCCAAAAGACACTGGGAATGGAATGAGCTTTTGAAAGCTCAGATCCTGCCCCCATCGACGCATCTCCTCCAACAGGACCACACCTCCTAATCCTTCCCAAACAGTTCCAACAAGGGGTAACCAAATATTCAAATACATGAGGCTAAGGGCATTCTTATTTAAACCACCACAGCAGAGAAGTTCTTTCCAAGGTTTTAGTGAACAGCAACTAAGAACCACTGTAACTTACTTCAATGTGTTTTTTCTAACAGAGCAGATGGTAAATTGACCATAAACTTCTCATAATGCTGGCCACACCTCTTGATAGACTTCAAAGTGCTTTAAACTAGGCTGGGAACCTCTCAATGCTACTACCTCTTGAATCTTCAAGCTGTGAGTCATTCTCCTTTCTGTGGGCTCCTGAGCATGTTATTTGCCCCTGTATAGCAGCCTGTATCAATGCTTGCCTGAACATACCTTATTTATGCACTTAGTGACACTATTATGTTAATCTCTAAAGACAGGAGCCATACCAGTCTCCAGATGGCCACTAATTATCAAGTAATTCATGCCTGTAAAGCATGTTACCTCTAAGGTTTTTAGACCCTTTCTGTGCCATTCACCAATCTAGCAAAAGCTACACACTCCTTCTTATAATAATGTGTTTAAATAAATAAAAAGGACATGGAATGCCAAAGAAAACCAAGTTTTTGAAATGTTAGTACCTAAAATATTTTAAAGATGTGTTTGCCATGCTTCTTTAGTAGTATATTAAATAGCACATTTACATATCCACAAATAAGTTTAATAGCAGGTCTACGGACTATTAAAGTTTCTAAATAGTTGGGCCCAGTGAGATGGCTCAGCAGGTAAAGACACTTGCCACAAACCTGATGAATTTGATCCCGGTAACCTACATGGTGAAAGGAGGAAATAGATTTTCAAATTGTCCACTGACCTCACATGCTCACAAAAAATAACTGAGAATAATATTTTAAGATATTTGCAACAAAATGATTTCTATTGGTGGAAAAGTCGTACATGCTGCTAAAAGCACTGGGCTGCTTTCTGTTCACATTTAAAATGAAAAGAAATGATAAATTTTGATTAGGGATTAATGAATATAGATGTGATTTTTCTACACACTGTCTCTGAACCCTGGGTTAAGCACCCCATATACACCAGAGAGTCAGCAGGTCCAGCTCAGAAGGGCCGGAAGGTAGCTCTCCAATGAAACAGCGGGCCGTCAGATGGTCCTCAGTAGTGAGGGAGAAGTTAATTACTGGGAAAAAGCAGGGAATTCTTAGCTATATCTTCCAGAGGGCCAGGGGCTTGGCACAGGACTCGGGTCTCTAGATCAAGAACTGAAAATAAGGGTTGTGACAGGGAATGGTGGTCCCAGAGAGTGACAGAAGAGAGGAGCATACAGAAGGCCGGTGACAGGGATTGTAAAGAATTTTCCGTCTCCTTCCACTTCTTCCTCTCTTTCCTCCTCTTTCTCCTTTATTCCTCTCTTCCTGTAGTAGCAAGAATAAGAGAAAGGGCAGTAGACAAAATCTTTCAGAGGTTTCCCTCTAGTGGCTACTGAAACAGTTTGGAAGACCAGTCCTCTTCAGGATCACTCAAAAGAAAGGACAGAACGTACACAATGATTGGGTCAGGGTTATGTTTCACAATTATACTTCAAATTATGAAATACTGGATAATTAAAATGTTATCAATAAATAAATGACAATAAATTGAGGTAGCAAAAGACACGATAAAGACCAAATTGTCAGGTAAGATACACCCATTGGAGAACGTGCTCCTGATCCAAGCTCTCCTATGATTTAGACGATCCCCATAATAAGGAAAAGTGGATACAGGAGCTTGAGATGCGTCAAGACCTCCTGGGTCTTCCCCCCCACCCTACAGCAGAGGGTCTCTGGCCTGAGAAAATACATGTGTTTTCTCCAGAATGGTGCGGTCACCTACTTGTCCAGAAGTCGCTGGAGTTCAGGAAGCATGTGAAAGATCTCTGCTTTATACTCAGAGATTTACATCACTTACAGGACATTTTCCAGAGAGCTGGGTCTCATAAACCAACGGACTCGAGCTTTGTTTACCTAAGAAATCCTAGACACCAAAGTACACTCTGCTAAAAGCATTCCACGGATAAGGACTCTCCTGCTAGCAGAAAACATTTTGTTCACCAGGAGGCCTGCCATTAGTATCCTTATGAGATTAAATGGTTTGTTTATCATCTTCCCAGTGCAGGAATGTCCCCTCTCCCCTGTAAGACTGGATTGTGAGTGAACGTTTCTGAGGTATGCTACACAGACCAGGTCTGGGTATTTGGGGTTTAGGTTGTGTTTGTTATTAGGTACATGGTCTTGCTGTGTATCTCAGGCTAACTTTGAACTTATGGCAATTCTGCTTCAGCCTCTCGAGTACTGAGATATGGGCAGGTACCTAGGTACTTTTAACCATAAGAATTAACATTGGCCCCTCCTCCAACAGTCAAGCACAAGACCTTGGAGCAATGGTAACATAACACACTGCAAATGTGAATTATCTTGTCAACAGAGAAACGAAAAGACTCCATGTTTAAAAGGTTTTTTTTTAAATGGAGTTTCAATATCCAGCCCTGGCTAGCCTAGAATTCACTCTATGGACCAGGCTAGCCTCAAACTTGCGATGATCTTTCTGTTTCCACCTCCTAAGTGCTAGGAATAAAAATCTGTGCCACCCCATCTGGTTTGAGGATATTCTTTTAAGTCATTTCTGGATACACAGATTGGTGATGATTATTTTATAGTTTACATTTTTCTACAAGAACCATGTGTTCACTCTCACTGAATCCCGTTCCTTTTTCCACTGAAACCCATTCATTTTTTTCACTGAAATTAAAGCATCCAGAGGACCCTGTGAGCACATCAGAGGGCAGGTCTTAAAAACAGACTGCTTTGGAGTCAAACCCTGACTTAGTCAGAGCCTGCTCTGGGATGTCGGACAGATTAGCCTGTTTCTTCCATTGGGGATGGCTAACTCTCACCTCTTAGGGCCCTTGGACAACACAAACAGATACACGGGCACAAATCACACTTCTTCTGATACCCCCTGGTCCATAGACACCATCCACCTCCCCCGCCCCAGATCACTAGCTATCCCAGGGTACCCACCCAAGGACCTGCTTTCAGAAAAGCTCCTCCCTCCTCAGCCATGTCTGCCAATTTGGCCCACCAGCCTTGGCTTGGAGTTGCTCAGGTGTCCTGCTGTTTCCAGATTTGAAAGAAGTGGAATGAGGCCCGGAAACCTCACATTCTGGCAACTGAGAGTGTACCAGGAGATTCACTCTCAATCATAGACGTTTCAGTCAATAGAAAAGAGGGACTAAAGGAGACTAAGGGAGAGAGGGCTCAGTGGTTAAGACAGGGAGGACTGGAAGGATGTAGGGAAACAATTTGCCTCGTGTTCTGTTCTCTGAACAGTTAGCATGAGGCATGGCTTCTCCACCCAGTCTTTCTAGAAGAACCACACCGGCTCTTACAGTACACCTGCTGAGTAGACTGCCGGGCTCTTCTCATCATGAAGACAAGGACTGGGGCTTCACATCTCTGTACATGTACTGTGTCTTGACTTTTGCTTCCCTGAGTTCCCAAATAAATGACCAATGCTTTATTCCTTGCCTTGGGACATGCTCAGCTACGAGGGAAACCTTATATAAAACAGCAGATAATTTATATAAAGTGTCAGTATGCATGCCCTCAGAACAGACTGTGAAATAGTAGAAACATATTGCGGGGAAGCTACTGGGTTCCATTTCCAGCACAGCAAACGAAAAAGATAAATAAAAAGGAACAACACTTTGGGAATACATGAAGTAGCCCCTCCCCCAAGTGGGGTGTGTTGTGCTTCTTCCTCTGTACAGTGGGATTTAAATACAATTTGTTTTATTTGTTTTATTTGTTTGTTTGTTGATACTGCTGTTCCCGTTACCACTCCTGGTGCACTCCTGTCTATAAGTAAGATAGAAACCCTTCACAGGCATTTAATTGTAAAACTGCCTCCTAGTATGAATTATTACATAAAGTTTTAACTCACATGCCCTGTATCTGGATATCTTGGCTGAAGCACAATTAGGATCTGTATCTCTGTGATCAGATGGGAATCAATCCCAGAGTTGCTTTCTGCATCTCAAAGCTCACCAAATTAATATCTTCCCCATGAGGTTGAATTAAATAATAAATTTAAACCCTTTAATAAAATCTTTACATAATACAAATGAAATAATAAGCATTATTACTATATCTAATGTGCCATTTATAGCTGGGTGTGTGGTACATGCCTGTAATCCCAGCATTTAGAGAGCTGAGGCAGAAGGCTAGCCTGGACTACCTAGTGAGACTATCTCAAAAAATTTAATAAATAAAAGGTATTTCTAATACATCTTCTAAGTAAAAGCTATACTAACCATCAAAAATGTGATCTTAAAGAGTGGACATCAGTATGAAGTGGATTGGATTTCATTCAGGTAAAAGTTCTCTTCCAATGCCTGTGTGAGGTCCAGGGGAGGTCTCATGTCCTGAGTAACATGTCAGAGCAGTTATTAGATGTGTGTCATGCTAATACATCAGCTCAAGAAGATGGATAGAAACTGGCAACAAGATGGGTGAGCAAGGCCTAAGGCCTGGAGACATTGGCCCTGATCTATGCCTTGCTGTCTGAAACCAGCTGTAGGGGCAGCAGACAGAGGGAACTGAATCTACCATCCTCCACTGGGGCAACACAGCCGTGGCCAAGTTCATTAGGATTCTTACAACTCCATTCCTCATTTATGCAGCATGGTATCAGGCAGGGAAACTGAGGCAGTCATGTACTTTTCTGGGAGGAGCCTCCATATGCATACTCAAAGGTGCGACGTCTCAAGAAGTGCATCTACTCACAATTCTAAGAGGTCTGAGGCCACTAGGACAAGTAAGTGCCTGGGTTCAGTTGGGCTAGAGGCCGGGGGTGAAGAGGAGGAGGTATTTTGAGATTTAGGCCACAGCTCATTAACAAGCAGTAAGGATGAAAAATGGACCTGTTTCAGATGAGAGAAGCCAGTGCACTTAAGACAAGGGTATAAAAAAAAGAAAGAAAAAGCAGAACCTTGGGATTCCCAAGACGAAGTCACTCTAAAAAGTCTTTGTACCTCATGTTAAATGTAAGATCGGGCAAGTCACAGCAATAGCCCTGAGATGTGGTCTCTGAAGACATTGGGTCCAATTTATACTATGACCAATTTCCTGCCTAGGGACATTTGAACTCACATCTTTCCTGAATGATTCATCCCCTCAAGTAAACCTCTTAAGAAAGTAACGACCCAGAGAAAAGAGTCTCTGTTTTTCTTCATCTTCACACAGAAGAAGTATACCGCAGAGCAAGACTTCAGCTTCTCTCCACTCCCAACAAATACTTCAAGCCTAGTATCATTTGCATCTTTTCACAGAAGGATCTCATCCATCTTGTGGCTTAACATGATGAGATGATGCTTGAGGACATTATTATTTCATGTTTCTATTCTGAGAAAGATGTCTCTCTTCAACTTAACTACTAGCTGACAAAAATAACGTTGAACATCGGCAAGAGATAAAACAACTTGAATCCAATTTCCTTTCACATAGATTAAGAGCCACATTCTCCTGTCACTTACGTAGCATATAACTCAATTTTTTTGCGATATTTAAATGAGAGGCTAGTTTTTCAGGTCTGTCGTGTGGATGACATAAATTTTTTATTTTGTCCCTTCCACTGATGTAGTGGATATATGAGCCCCTGTCAGGATGTGGCAGATCACAAAGGAAAGGGGACTCACACAGTAAAAGACAGAAGGACCAATAAAAGGGAGAAGCTGTAAGAAAACCTCCTCTGTTGAGAAAACAAATAAGTAACGCACACAAGGAGACGAGTCCTGCTGGGAAACATGAGAGGAACCCAAGTCACTTGCATGAATCAAAGACGTCATGGTCTATGATTTGTAATTGATTTGACAGTCAAGACCCCTATACACAAAGACAACAGTTAAGACTGAAACAAAGAGTCCTCTTCTTGGTTCTAGTAAGTGAAAGCCCAAAGCCGTCTTGCATCAGATAGAGGTTGATCAAGGGCTTGCCCAAAGCCACCACGATCTGTTTCTTTATCTTCTGGTTTGGTTTCTTTTGTGTTGGTTTCATTCTTACATAGGGCTCATCAAAATGGGAGAGAGTTGACCACAATATTAGGTTCATTAAGGAAAACCAGCTTTTTGGTCCATTTTCAGGGTTAAGTTAGGAAAACACTGAAGTCTCTTAGGTCTTTAAATCAATGGAAATTTAACTTTGGCAATTGTTTGAGCGGGTGATAGAATAACTAAGGATGGAAAAAGAAAGAGTGAAGACATTAGAACCAGTGGAGAGGGCCACTGCCACCAGTCTTGGGGCTGCCAAGATGGAGGGAGAAGGAGAGGATGCTACCATCATCATCATCATCATCATCATCATCATCAGATTGCAGGAACATAAGTCTTTATCAGAATCTAGATCATGACAAGTAAGTCACACAAACACCACTCCTAGAGAAGAAATAACCGTTCATGGAGAAGCCACCCAAAGCACAGTTTCCTCCACCTGCTCTCCAAGCTGATCTCTGTGTCTCCCCTTGGACAAGGCCAGCTGGAAGTCAGGGAGTAAAGCAGTCTTGAAGTGTGGTCACCTATAATATACACATTCCGATAGGAAAGAGAGAATCTGTTCATAAGACCACTTCTGCTTCTCTCTCCAGGTTATTCAACCATGATCTGTTGACTCTCCTTTCCCTAGTCAACAGCAGACCCCATAATGACATGCTGAGAGGATTCCCGTAACTTAGTGGAGCCCTTGCTCTGTTTAGTGCCAGGGCAGCCTGTGTCAGCATACCGCTGAGAGTGAGGGATTTCCCTTGGTCAGATAGTTATAAAGCTATACCCAGCATGTATGGAGTAGGAGAGGGTGACAGAAATCTCTGTTCTTGGTGGAAACACTACTGGAACTGACCGAAAATACTGAATTGCTTCCGTGTGTGAAGAACTTTCAGCCAGTAGAGGCTGTTAGGAATCCAGGCTTGGACAATAGGGGGCGCTAGACTACTGAATACCTGTAGGGAAAAGTATGTAAGCGGTATGCTACCTCCAGGGTGAGAGGGTACATGTGATCTGGAAGCAGCTTTGAATATGGAAAACAGGAAGACTATCAGATTGCAATTGGAGATACCTATCTGAATTAAGTCTATAGATTAGAAGCTATAGAAATAACTAGTGTCTGTGTGTATGTGTGCATTCATGTGCACACACACATATGTTTACTTGTCTATTATGTGACTCTGTCTATTGAGGTATAATCGTTAACACTGTGTTAACAATGAGCACTCGTCCCCACCTCTTGGTTTGCGAACACCATTTTATTTTTATTGAAAGAAGCCAGGAGTACTGGGGAAAATGCAGATTTCAGTTCTAGAAGACTGAAACAAGAAAAACATAAAAGAATCCCAGAACATCATGTATCTGAATGTAAGTTCCCAAAGAATGATAGGGGCCTGATGAAACAAGACAGGTGTCAAACTAAAGAAGCTCCCTGTGACTCAAGCATAAGAAAAATTAAGCATTGCAATAAGTAATAATAATGCTGGATTATGACACATCAAACAAAATAGGAGTCTAGACGTCTATACAAATACAAATAAATACATATGCCTAAAAACAATGGAGTAAGAAAAAAGTTTGTGAGAGATTGGTAACTAGTAAGTAAGGACAGGAGGGGTGATGGATTTAGAACACTACCATTTGCTTGTCTGGTAGCCAGAAAAGTAGTGATTGACTTTCAAAGGACTCATCCCTGAATGTTTAAGTGAAACTCTGATGAGGGTTAGAATGTCTGCACCCACAAAACTCCTACGCATAACAGAAAGCCAACAGCAGATCTAGTAAACAGCACCTTAACCTAGTGTAAGTGTTAACGTACCCAACAATGGAGCAAATCAAAGTCATGAACACCCTGGCTCCTGTGATGCTCCTAAAAAAAAAAGCTCATCATGCAAATGCAATCTTGTAAGGACACTTTACAGAGAAACTAGCTTAGATGTTTCAAAAATAACAAGGCCTTGACAGGCAAGGAAAGACTGAAAAAACTGCCTCAAGTTGAAAAAAAACTAAAAGAAATAACAACTCTATCCAATATGAGATTTGGGGTTGGGCTCTTGACCTATAAAAGTTATTATTGTGAAAATAGAGTCTGTAATATATGGTGGCTTAAGGTCAGTGCCAATGTCTACTTTCATAGGTGCACTATGGCTTTATTAGAGGATTCTACTGTTTAATAAGAATACATGAAGTGGGTGGGGGCAATTCTCAGTTTATTGAAGAAAAAGAAATGTGTGTGAGAGAGCGAAAGAGAGAGACAGACAGACAGACAGACAGAGAGAGAGAGAGACAGAGAGAGAGAGNGAGAGAGAGAGAGAGAGAGAGAGAGAGAGAGAGAGAGAGAGAGAGAGAGACCAGCTTGTTGACAATGCCTCTCAGGACTCCACAGTTCTCAGCTGGTGCTGTACCTTTCCGTTCACTTTTTAAAAGATCCAATACCCTGGACACCTGCCCTCAATCTTGCAAATCCTTGTATATGTCTGGAGCCCCCTCTTCCTCTGGATACCTACATGTCTTCATTGAACTGGGATCCTGTTGACTGCTTATAGCAGCCATACTGTATGCAGGAAGAGACCCCAACCTAAAATGTTAGACAATTCATAGAGCACTTTTTAAGAAAATGAGTATGAAATTTCAAATTCCCACTTAGAAGGGTTTAAGATTCTGAAGATACCAAAATTCAGTCTATGTGAGTGCCATACTAGCAAGCAACCTATGCGATGTTGAGCCAGACTCTATGCTGCCTTGGGCATGGGTGGGATGGGCTGAGCAAACAAAGAATCAGTCTGTTTTTTCCCATGTTTCTGGGAACTTCTCACCAACCGAGCAAAATCTGCAAACGTTTTGGGGTTAGATTTAGGGGCGAAAGCAGGAGGCGAAACCAGCCTTTAGTGCATTCGACCAGAAGCTACCCTTAGCAAATAGACCAGGAAAAATTATAGCTATAGCCCTCTTTCAGGAGAACAGACATGAATCTCCATAAGGAATGAGGGGGAAAAGTCTACCATTTGGCACAGTTTCTGAGTCAGGATTTCTTTAATTTTTTTCTACTCATGACCCTGTTTCACCCAAGAAATTTTTATGAGACCCTAGGTATATAATACAGGTATATAAATCAAATATTTTGTGATAATAAGTCATGAATAAATAAATGTGTTTTAAAATACTTCTGTGGTACATATAATTTTACAGTTTACTAAAGATAAGAGTATGTTTACAAGGCCATGGGATGGATGTGTTTGTTTATTTTTACCTAATGAACTAATCTCACTTGAGTGCTTTACACATGGGTCAGGGCATCTTCAACATTTTTCAGAGCTGACCAACAAATACTTAGATGTTATAAATACCGATTCAGAGAGCATACTTTGTGTGAATAATATATAGTATAAAGTGGCAGAAGCATGCTTAGGGTCATCTCAGAAATCAGTAGAAATTCTGTCTTAATTTTAAATCAAAACATACTTAGTGGTTTTTTTTTCCTAAAACTCAACTAGAGAAGTAAACATTGGCTCTTAAAATAAACCATTCTAACACAATACAGTCTAAACAAACACTAACTTGGCACTTCCATGCTGAGGAATGATGGTAAGAAAATACTAAACTTCTTTTGTTTTCCATAATTAAGTCTGTGTGTCTGTATACAAGCAGGGAATACTGTATGTGAAAACATTGTGATTCAGAGCATACCATAGCCTTGAGTTTGAGTCAAGGTGTTTGAGGCAGCGCTCTCTGGAGTGCCTGCATTGTGTGTGTAGAACCAAGGCTGAAGTGAAGGGACATCGAGGAACCCCACCAGCAACACTTCAGATCCATTGTGTGCCTTTATTCTAGCCAGCATTCCAAGGTTGAGAAAACAGCTGTCCATACGCCTTCCTCTCCAGCCCTCCCTTTCACATGACAACAGGCCAAGAGAGGTCCTCGTCTATTCAAAGAGAATGCTGTTTGCTGTGCATAGGCAG
>LOEQ01003280.1:92417-110317 GCA_001685075.1 Bramus lutescens | reverse complement strand
TTTCGGGGTATAAGCTAGCCATGCGGGAGCCAGGCAGGACGAAAAGCAGGGCCTGCTCCCCTCTTTACTACAAGCTACTACTAATATTACTATTAATGACAGCTAACTACCCAAGCATGTTGCCTAGAAACCACCTGCATTAGTTGCTTCTACACTGCTATAACCAAGTACCTGACAGCTAAGGAAGGAAAGGTTTGTTTGGGCTCACAGTCTAAGAGGACACAGTCCATCCACCATGTTGAAGAAAATGTGGCAGCTGAAACTCTGCCAATAGCACCAGGAACTTCTGACATCTCTTATCATGTCTTGATGGATTGGGAAACAGAGAGCTTGGACTGGAAGCTTGGTCCAAAGGTTTGACCCAATGCTTGGGCAGTTAGTTCTTTACTGCAGCTACATCTCATTTCTTAAACATTCTACAACCTCCCAAAACTACAGCACTAGCTGAAGACAAAGTTTTCAAACCCATGAGCCTATGAGGGACATTTTACAATCACACCTGTCCCTGTCCCCCATAGGCTAACAGTCATCTCATAACGCAGAATTCATTCAGACTAATTTTGAGTCTCCATAGTTTTAACAGTTTCAACATATTTCAAAAGTCCAACATCTCTTCTGAGACTCAAGGCAAAATCTTAACTTTTAAGCAATTGCTTAAACCAGAAAATGCATTATTATAGTTCCAACATACAATGGGGTAGAATAGAGACTCTTATTCTAGAGTAAACACTCTTGTAAAGTTGAAGAACAGGAATACAGAAGAAGAAAAACATCACAGGGAGCATGAAACCCCATAGATCCATGTTGATGTCATCACCTGGGCTAAAATGGACTTGGGTTGACCCACCCCATAGTTCTGTTATCTGAAGTACACATGTCCTCTCTCTTGTGCTGGATTCCTTCTGTGACTAGAGCTTTCCTCAATAGGTATCCTATATCCCTGACACCTCCAACATCCTGGATTTTTCTGTTGCTGTTTAGACTTCACATTCATGGATTCACAAGTCATTCAGCACCTCCCATGATACATGTTGCTTGGCTTCTTGGTATTCTTCTGAAATCTTGGAACAAGCCCTCATGATCGACCCCATCACTTCTGCATCCTAAATGTCTACAAGACTAATATCATGTATATGATGCCAAATTGTTATCAATCTGAGATGAAGTCTTCCCCCTTTAGACAATGATTATAGCCACCTCTGAGTACCCAAGTGGCTAAACCAGGGGAAATATTTCCCAAGGCAAACATGTTCAAGTAAAAAAAGACATGTGGCCCTCTCTCTTCGGGTCCTCTTCTACAGGCCCATCTGATGGAAGCATTTTTCTCAAGTGATGTTCCCTCTTATCTAATTACCCTAGTCTATATCACATTGACAGAAGACTAGCCAGCCTGGTGAGGAAGACATGGTAGGTGAGGTCCACCTGTGGCAATGGAAATTTAGGGCTTGGCTTCCTACATCTTGCAGACCTAGAGGTCTGAATCTTGAACTTGAAGCTTGTACTAGAAACAAGGCCAGGCTGTACTCAAGGCCATCCTGAGTGACCCACTCTCTCTAGCTAATCCCTACATTCTAAAGATTCCACAACCTTCCAAAACAATGCAACTAAGCAAAGAACATATGCAGGGGACATTTTTGTATTCTAACTATATATCATTGCCCCCATCCGACTCAGCAGGTATGAAAGTAATGGACATAGAAGATTTGGATGAATTATAACATTTAAAAATGTTTATGTGTAATGGTGTTTTGCCTGTATGAATTTCTGTGCATCATGTGTGTGCTTAGTACCACCCACAGAGGCCAGAAAATAGTGTTGGATCCCCTGGAATGAGGTATAGACTGTTGTGATCCACTATGTGAATGCTGGGAATTGAACCTGGGTTCTCTCAGTGAACAGCCTTCAGATTCTGATAAATACTGAGCCATCTCTCCAGTCCAAATATAGGCAATTTTGTAAACAAATCACTATCTGGATATTTTTAAAAACAGGAGAATGGGTATGTTTTGAATTCCCTAAGATGCTGTGCAGCTATTAGAATAGCAAGACTAGCAATGTCTGGAGACAGCCAGTCTGTACCTATACTAGCACAGCAGAAACTGATGATTCAACCCTCTGAACATGGCTGAAATTTTCTCCTAAAAATAAGTTGGACCTATGTTTGTCGATGATGACAATGATGATGGTCTTCTTCTTCTTCTTCTTCTTCTTCTTCTTCTTCTTCTTCTTCTTCTTCTTCTTCTTATGGCAAACTTAAAGGCTGGAGAGAGATGGCTCAGCAGTAAATAGTACTCACGACTCTTGCAGAGGACCTGGTTCCCTGTATCCACACGCCATCTCAAAACTGCCTCTAAGCCCCATTTCAGAGGATTTGATATGTGTGTGGTGTGCATATATACACACAGACACTTACACATATACATAAAACAAAACCAAATAAAAATTTTAAAGTAAAGGCAAATTAGAGACCTATTTTAAAGAATGGCGGGCTAAAGAGACTGTTCAACAATTAAGAGTGCTTGCTGTTCTTGTAAAGAACTGGGGTTCAGTTCTCAGTCCCCACATAAAACAGCTCACAAACACCTGTAATTCCAGTTCCAGAGGATGCAATGTCTTCTGTCCACCATGGACACTTTCATGTATGTGGTGAACATCAACTCACACAGGCACTCACATACATAAATAAAAATAAGCAAATCTTTAAAGAATTAACTGTCTATGCTAATAAAACTAATGAGTTGCACAGAAACAACGATTAGGATAACTGAAGAGGCTTGGCTGTGCCTGTTTGGCTTCATTCTCATACCCATTAATTTTGCAGGTATCTTCACTTCAAAAACCACACAATTAGATGTCATTTAAAAGGTGGAAAAGTCATTTTTCCAGGAGTCCCCACTCCACTCCTCCACATTAGTTAGACTTTTAACAGAGTTTCCCAAAGCCTTAGAGGTCTGATTTAAATCTGCTCACACCATCTTCAATTGTCTTGCTTCCCCTCCAACTCCATCACATCAAGTCAGCCCTCCCTCTGCCCATTTTATTTTGACTGCATCCCTGTCTTGAGAAACTTGGGGCTAGTACTCTTATTCAAAACCATTTCCTCCTTTTACCTAGAAGATCATCCAATTACAGCTGCAAATTGGAGTTAATAACCTGATGTGTTTTACAATTTATGAGCATGTGGCATCTGATGAGAAGCGATCAAGTTTTATGACCTATGTCTGCGTTGGCAATGTATTGACACAGAGTTTGGGTATTTAGCTTCTTAAAATGGATTTAATATGGACAGATTAGCTGGGCCTTTCTAGGAAGACTATTCCAAGTAACTACCCAATGGTTATAGAGTCCTTCCTAATCCCTCCAATATCCCCTCAATATTAAGGCTAAGTCAAGGCTGTGTGTGCCCTCCATCAGAATAATAACAGCAACAATTCTTCATATTTGTATAATGCTTAATACTTTTTTTTTCAAAGCCACGTTGTTAAATGTCATACCCTCCCCATCCGGGTGCGATAAGAAACTGAGAATAATTTCATTTTCCTCATTAAAATAAAGGAAGAAAATGTTAATGCCAGAGGAAACAGAGCTGCCGGCCCATGGTCCACAGTCATTAGAAGAATCCTGCTGAAAATTGCTGAACTGCAGGTCGCATCAGGCAGCGTGGACAGCTGAATCTGTCTCGTTACCTCACCTCCGTTTCTCNCTGCTCTTCTCTTTAGCTCTCTGCCGATACAGTAGTCACCTGTCAGGGGCAGAGGGTGAGAAGCAGCATGCCGCTGCGTCTCCTCAGCAGGCCCTGCCTGCTGTGATCAGCTTTACTCAGCAAAGGCCCCCCACTGCCCGGCAGACTGGAAATCCCACTTCTGATTTGGCCTCCCAGTCAGTGCAAACATGGCCACGATTCTTCACCTGCCAAGTGGCTCTGGGACATGCCCCAGTCCTGAAGATCTGACATGCCCAATTCCCTTCCATCGCAGCTTTGCTGAGGTCCCCGCCACCTGCGAAAGCAGTCACAACAGGCTCTGCCGGGCGGAGCAGAGTCTGCAGGACCCTGTGAAGCTTAGCAGAAAGCGCAGACAGGCAGGTCGGCTCATGGACCGTTCCCGAAGCCTTCTGCTGGTCCTCATATTGGCTTTGCTCTGGACCTCACACTGGGTGTGACCTCTACCTGGCTCCAGGGACTGAAAGAACCTGGATATCCATGTTCTTGGTCTTATTGTTCCTAATCCAGTGTCTTTATGCTGTGGCACTTCTTCAAATCTCTACATCTTATTTCAAGACAGCTCCTCCATTATTAGTAGGTAAGGAATCTCTGGGACTCTGTGGATTCTTGCTCTCTTCCTCAACAGCTGCATTAGTGCACCTAGAAAAAGTACAGGGTGTCTGATCACTACTATGCGTACATCTGCTAGCATGTACACTGTCTGCCCATATTTCTTCTGGTTGGCGTGGTCATCACTGATGCTAGTAACAGAATTCTCCTCTCTGTCTCCTCTGTTCTCTGAAACTGGGCGTGGCACGGGCCTATTCTGTCCAATGAGTAGAAAGCAGAAGTAATTCTGGTATTTCCAGGGGATATTCTCACTGCCAGAGGGCCATTTATCACACCCCCAATTCATGTCTGTGGTGATACTAAACACGTATGTTGAAGCAAAGCCTCCATCAGTCTGACCCGGATTACTATGATGAGCTAATGCCCTGACCAACTACCAGAGGACATACAGCATGAATAGGAAGCACAGGGATACTATCTGTCCATTAACCTTTGAGTTGTTTGTTACTGTGGCACAGCACGGCCTATCCTGACTAGTCCCTGAATAGAGGGAGAACCAGACTGTGGAAACTTAGTCAAGTGGGTGGGTAATGCAGGTATTGACCTGACTGCCAGTTAAAGAGAGAATATACCCAGGTTTGACCAGATGAGACAGTGGACAGACACTGCTGCCTATAGTGCCCAAGTAATACGAGGGGCGCGTGGCTTATGGAGACAATCCCACTCGCTGAAAGTCTCGTTTTAGAGAGGGTGCACATTACACATTTTCTTTGCTACATTTTTCAGAAACAAAGGAAGAGGAAAAGGGATCCTGCCAAGAAGCATTTATATTTAGCAGGCTCCATATGCACATGTGCCGTGCAGAGTACAAAGACATGTGTGGTCCCGCCAGATTGAAATCAGCAGGAGAGAGAGTAGAAGATTTGGCACCGAAGTGTGAGACTCGCCGTCGCATAAATGGACACATTTCTGAGAACAGAATGGCTCTTTGTGTCTTGACTTCACAAGAGTCTTCAGTAACCACTTCCGAATATTCTAACAGAGCCTAATCTTTACCTGCAAGGCCATGTGTGAGAGGCGTGCTCTGAAGTCAAACGGTCTTTGAAGTGGAGGGCAGTTACTTGGGGCCCAGAAGCTTCTTGCTAATCTATTTTTCCATATCCTCTCTTATGGAGCTCTCTTCCGAACCAGAAGCCTTCTCCTTAGAGTAACAGAGGGGGAAAAGGGATTTGGAGGCAAAGATGATGTCTGCCAACAACAAAGCCATGCTTAGGATGACCATGCACTTTGTGATTATGAAGGGAGCCCAAGAATGAGGTGTTGGGACACTGGAGATAGAAACAGATCTTAGCAATCACAAATAAGGGGAGGAAAACAAACACACAACTACTCAGCTGGCTGCAGGGCGGTGTGACTACCTGATCACTACTCAGCTGGCTGCAGGGCGGTGTGACCACCTGATCACTACTCAGCTGGCTGCAGGGCGGTGTGACTACCTGATCACTACTCAGCTGGCTGCAGGGCGGTGTGACTACCTAATCTCTACTCAGCTGGCTGCAGGGCGGTGTGACTACCTGATAACTACTCAGCTGGCTTCAGGGTGGTGTGACCACTGTTACAAACAGATAGTTGAACATCAAAAGAAAAGGCTATTACCCACCCAAATTACCTCAAGGAGTTTTCCTAAATACATAACTGGTTGTGCATGGGCCTTAATGAGCCAAAGTGATTTAAAGGGTGCATATAACTGGATGGTAAATCAGGTATGAGTTTCTTCCTCTTGTGTGAGCAGTGCTATAATGGCCATATGGGAGAACCTGCCTTGTCTACATGACACTAAAGTCATCTCTCCCCACCTTCATATTTCTTTCAGGAATTAGGGTAATATTTCATTCACATTTAGCCTCTTAAAATCCTCAAATTATTGTTATTCCCCTCCTATTTTTCTTCTTTCCAAATACTCAGAATCATCAGTCATCATCACATTAGAATACATATCTACTGCTATGGACATGCATGGACATGCAGTTGGAGCAATCAAAGGGAGCTATTTCTTTCCAGGATCTAGACTTGAAAGTCTCAGACTCATTATACAGAAGCTGACTCTTACTGAAAACATGGCAGTGGGCTTGATATTTGTGCCACCGCCCCCTTAAATTCATCTACTAAAAGTCTAACTCCCAGGGATGGTCCTACTAGGTGATACCTTTGAGCAGTGACTAGATAATGAGGCAGAACTCTCATGACATGGAATCATTGGTCTTAAAAAAGATGCATGAGGAAACACAGTCACTCCTCTCATCACGTGAGCACAGGACCAGAAAGTGTCCTTTATGTAGCAGAGAATGAATCCTCACCAGGCACCCAGTCTGCTGGTGTCTTAATGTTGGTCTTCCCGGCCTCTATACCTATAAGAGATAAACTTCTATTGTCTATAAACCATTCAGTCTCAATATTTCTTCACAGGTGCTCAAATGATCAAAACTTAGTTTTGAAACAAAATAATCTTACATGATTTTTTTTTAAAAATCACTTTCTGGTGATATTTTAAAATTTCAAATATAATAGGAATATCTATTTCTGTCTCCTGACTTATAGAATGGGAGACTTGACCATGTCCCACCATTGCAGGTCAGAGTTACACAGACATACATTTGAGTTGTTCCATGGAAACCAGGAAAATGAACTCCTTGGGAGAATTTATATTGAGGAAAAGAGAGACCATAGAAATGCCAATAGGTTCTGATTGCCTATGGTGAAGATCATTCCAGTAAGTACAATGGCTTACACTGGGACTCTTGTACCCAAACTTGCCTGGAGGCTTAGAATCACAGTAGCAGAAAGGAGCTATGTGCATAAGCTGATTGAATTCTATAAATCCCTATACTTTGGGGTGGAGGTCTCAAGAAGCTAAGCAGAGCCCACAGGAAGAATCTTCCTGCTCAGTTTGCTGGTTGCATGATGGATTTCCCAGCCTTGAGGCAATGCAGGTGCTATCCTTTCCACAGATGCAGAGATTCCAGCTCCAGGGATATCCAGATGACACCATCCAAAATGAGGAGCAGAGATGTGTTGAGTACCAGAGAAAGACTGTGAAATTGTAGCTCCTAAAGGTCTGGACTTGCAGCCCACATAAAATGCAGTCTGCAATAGAGTTCAGCATGGGAATACAGCAGATTCCCTGGGGAATCTGGAGGTACCTGGAGAGAGGGAAGATTCCACTACAATCCCTCTGTCCCCAGGAATGGTGTCATAGCACAGCCTTCTGAAAACTAACCAGAGAAAAGTCACTGATAGTGATTGAGACCCAGTTTAATGTTTCTTTTGATACCGGGATTTTCCTCCTGAAGTTTTTATTCTAACTTTGCTAAGAATAAGCTGCGGGTATGAGGCACGTTTGGCTCTATAGAGCAGAAATAGCTGGAAAGAGTCATTCTTTTTCCTCCCTACAAGGCTTTTCCAGGTGACTCCCAACCTCAGAGTTGAAGCAACAAACTCATCTGCTCCATGATAAAAGATTTCAGGAACCATAAATTTTCAACCTCACCTTCCGAGAAGCCAGTCTTAGGAGGACATAAGTTCCTACACAAGTGGTGAGAATTAAAGATTCCCACAAAAGCTTCACTCACCGGCTGTTAGTGGAACAGGGCAGTAATTCCTAGCACTCACTGGGGAGGCTAAGGCAGGAGGATTATAAGTTCAAGGCCAGCCTGAGCTACACTTTGAGACACTGTTTAGAATGGGAAAGTACCACTCACTAATTTCCTACTCTCTTGGCAATACCTAACTCCCTACAGCTACAGATCATTCATTTGACTTTAAACCTTATCCCAAGGAAAATTCAGACAAGAAAATACAGATGGCAGGGACCACTGATTGCCCACTCAACATCCATTTTTTACTCCCCCAATATTAATAAAACATCAATAAATTCGAGGGGGTTCATAATTGGAGAGTAGCAGCTATAGCTGTTGGAGGGGAAGCAAGACGATTTATCATGCAATGGGGTGAGTGTGCTTGAATCAGATTTCAAAGGCTTTGGGAAACTTTGTTAAACAGTTTACATTAAGAAACAAATGGTAAACAGAATTTCTCCAGAGCTTTAGGAATTATGCAAAGAATTTTTTAGAACAAAATGCAGTACCACAAAAGAAAAAAATAGTAAACCACATTTCACTGAAATTAAGAGCTTCCTAGCCCAAATCCTGGTACTCATGGGGAGGTGCTCTCCAGGACCCACTGTGTATGTACCAAGGAGCTGGTGACAGTTGATAGCCACAGGGGAGGGAGAATCGTTGTTTTTTGAGGGTGTGGCCACTGCTAGGTTTTCCATGCTCCAGTACATGGCCCCAACATCCATGCACAGATGGACATCAATAAAAGGACTCAGTAGGCTATAAAAAAGAAACTATGAAGTTGGGAAGGGGGAAGAGATATGTGGGAAGAATAGATTCAATATGATTTTTATTATATACATGTAAGAAATTTTCAAGGATAAAAAAATTAAAAAATATAGAGAAACTAAGAGCAACTGTTCATTACAAAGCACCATGAAGCACAAGGCATTGCTTCTCTGAGTGGTGCTGCAGGCCCCTGGTCCCAGATCCTGGGAGGCTGAGGCAGGAGGATCACACATTTAAGGCCAGGCTATACTACACAGTGAGATGGTATCTGGATACACAAATGAACAGCGAACACTAAAGCAACGATACCTCTCCAAAGAACACAGGAACACGGAAATGGGCCTGAGGGTGAAGCTCAATGTGGGCTATCTACCCAGCATGCATTAGGCTCTGGGCCTGATTTCTAGCACTGCGCATAAACAAAGCAGAGGCAACAACGAGTAAAACCATGGAAAGGAAAACCATAGAACAGAACTGTATGGCGTCTACACAATAACAAGTCATTTCTAGACCAGGAGAAGAACTTCTGAGATGAAAGTAGAAAAGGAAATAACCCAGTAGAACCAGGGAGGACACAGGAATAGGCAAGTCTTAATAACTAATTAGCGTATGAAAGACGGGCTGCATATCATTAGAAGGAAAAAGGTGTTTGACATAAAGACAACTTTCAACTGAGAGTACCCCACATTTACCACGAGTACTAAAACACAGTCTGCAAGCACAGCCAACACACAAACAAGCCAACACAAATCTCAGGGATAGTTCTAATTATTGGTGAGGCTATGGAGCAGTTAGAACAGTAGTTCTCAACCTGTGGGTTGTGACCTTCCTGAGAGTCAAAAGACCCTTTCACAGGGGTCGCCTAAGACCATTGGAAAATACAGTTGTTTACATTAAAATTCATAACAGTAGCAAAATTACAGTTATGAAGTAGCAACAAAAATAATTTTATGGTGGGGAGGTCACCACAACATGAGGAACTGTATTAAGGGGTCATAGCAATAGGAAGGTTGAGAGGCTCTGAGTTAGAACCTTCCCACACTGATGGTAGGACAGTAATCGGGTACGGAGTGGAAGCCTATTGGGAAGGAGCTAATAAAATCATATGTGCTTTTAACCCAAAGGCCACATGTTTCACACATGGAAGTAGACTTCACAAAGATAGGTAGGTGTATACACTAATATATTTTAAATAAAGTTAACCAGCTGAAAATTTGCTTTTGTCCATTAAATGGAAAATCTATAGGCCAGTACCTTGTCCATTAGAATTCTGACTTGTACTGTACAGATGCGTACAGATGTTCCTTTCAGGAATAGATTTCCTTTTAGTCACAGTAGAAAATTCCACTGTGTTTAGTTTGCACAGAACAGGGAAGGAATGACCTATGTACATCGGTTGGTGCATGCCCATAGTATGACTCTAGGTAAAGATCTAGAACCAGATTTAGAATTGTCATCTGTCTTAATCTTCTATGGCTGTGAAGAGACATCATGACCAGTGCAACTCTTACAAAAGAAAGCGTTTAATTGGGGCTTGCTTCCAGTTTCAGAGGTTTAGTCCACTGTCATCATGGTGTAAAACACAGCAGCATGCAAGGAGACAAGGTGCTAGAGAGGAACGCTGAGAGTTCTACATCTTGGGTTGGCAGGAAGCAGAAAGGAGAGAGACAGACACTGGCTCTGACCTGAGCATTTGAATCCTCAAAACTCATTCCCAGTGACACACATCCTCCAACAAGGACACCCCAACTCCTACAAGGCCACCCCTCCTAATAGTGCCACTTCCTGTGAGGCTATGGGGGCCATTTGAATCTGCAGTGTCCACACAGACTCATGTTTGGAATGCTTGTTCCCCAGCGGGTTGTGCTACATTGGGGATGCAGTGGAGACTTTAGGAGAAGAGGCATGGTTGGGGAGAGCTTACTGGATTCTGCCCAGATCCCTTTGCTTCTTGCTCTCCCTTGATGTGAGACATTTCTCCCACCATACCTTGGCTCTTATGCTACATCAAATTCCCTGAAGCCAAAAGCCAAAACTAATCTTCCCTCCTTAAGATGTTCTATCAGGTATTTGATTACAGTGACAAGTGACAGTGCTTTAATATAGGGGTTGGTGGGAGGGGTAGAGATAGCAGTAAGTGGCCAGGAAGGAGACTCTGGGTCAAATGAAAGAAGAAACCCCAAGTATGGGGATTCTGGCCAAATACTTTGAAATCTCCCATTGTTAAGCTTTTAATTATAAGGATAACCAAACTGAAAGATATAGAATCAAAGACCAAGACAGGGGAAGGCTCTGTTACTGACTAATGGGGTTTCTTAGGGTTGACAGAAGCACCTTAAAAGACACCAGAAGAATTAATTCATTTTACCCAGCTCACTTACTCTTAAATTCCCTTAATGTATGCTTGCATGGCTATTTTTTGGTTGCTTGAGGCTGTGTGTTCATATTCATGTTTACTCATGTGTATTCATGTTTATCTTGCCTTTTCTATTCAAATACTGTTCTGTCTTGATCCGTGCGTTTGAAGAGAAGCTCAAATGGGCAGAATTTACCCACTGTGCTTAATGTCTGGTCCCTCTTTCTCCTTGCTACCTGGACTCCACATATTCTCTTTTTATCTTGCGGTAACCATTTTTGCACTTTCGTTTCCTTTTCTCCCACAGGAGCCAGAATTCAGGGAAAGATCTGATAAATGCAATCATCAACCACATTCACCTCTGATAATGTTGCGCATCGGTGGTACATGAATGCATTCGGTCCCTAATAGGAAAGACAGAGCCAAGGTGGCTTCAGAACGGGGTTTCCATTTCTCTGATAATGAGAAGTCTGGAAGCTAACAGTAGGTATTTGGTAGAGAAGTTTGAGGTCTCTCTTACTATCTAGAGGACTACCTCGTGATGCTGAGAGGGCTCTCCCTGTTCCCACCATCTATCCATGAGCTTAGTTCTATGTCCGCAGCCTCAAGTTTTTGAAGTTGCTTCAGAATGGACTAATAGCCCCCCAAAACTGAGCCAGCTGGTATTCTGGGACCCCACACCCTTCATTCCTGCAAAGCTATTGCCTTCTCACTGCCCCCTTCCCACTCCTGTGTGCTTCTGTCTTGGTTCCACTCTGCCTGAGTGGAACACCTTCCTCAATTGCTCCCTTAGGAAATGTGCACAGAAGGGATGCTGCCGAGATAAGACCTGCCAAAAATATATTTTTCCATTTCTGTTTGATTGGCAACTGCTTTAGAGATAGAATTCTGGATCGGAAATAACACTGAAGGCATTATCCCAGCAGAGTTGCCATTGAGATATCAAGAGAAATTCTGATTGCTGGTACTTTGTACGTGACCCACTTCTCTTCCCGCACGGAGATGTCTAAGAGCCCCTCCGTACCCTCAGTGCTCTGAGTTTCCCAGTAATACGTCTTGATGAGAGTCTATTTTCATCTGTCTCTGAAGCATCTGGAGACTGGAGTTCTTTGGATCAAGGGAATTATTTCGAATCAGCATCCCCTTCATCTATCCCGCCCCCATCTCTCTGGCTTTCTGTCTGCCTCTCTGTCTGTCACTGTCTCCCTTCCCCCTTCCCTCCAGCAATTATTATCTGCCTGCATGTGTCTAAATTGCATGCAGTCTAAATTGCATGCAATCTGAAAGAAGCAGCCTAGCCATGCCACCCAACAGGCAACTCTCCTGGATTCGGATCCCCTCGTCCTCTGCAGGGAGGTGAGGGAAGTTGCTGAGTTCAGATCTAATTTGATGCAGTTGCTGCAATACTTCTGATGACTTCCAGGTTGTAGCGGCTCCTCAGCCCCTTTCCTTCCCTCACAAGCCTCTGTGTGCCAGGAAGGTGGCACTGCAATGACATTTGTGCCTCTGCTTTTCCCCCATGCCATTTGCACACCCATGGCTCTACTTTCTTCCTTTTGCCACGTTTTTAGAGACTGTGAGGAATGGCTCCTGTATTAATTACAATACCTAGTTGTAAGAGGAATGTGGAGCTTGAGCTAGGGTGACCAAACAAACAAACAAACAAAGGCTGTGGAGGAGAGCTTCCTGGAAGGGTACATCCAAGCCACAGAACATGGACCGGGGACTAAGCATTACCTACATCAGGCCTGCATCTCCTGTCTGCTTCTCTCTCTGCCTTTATTCTTTTCTCTAGAAGGTTTAGCCTGGGGCCAAAAGTCATGGCCACTAATAACTTCTAAACTTTTAAATTTACAGCTTAAGGCAGGTGATGAACCAGATCAGCTCACAGAATCCCAAATTCCAAAATCCTGGATGAGACTTTGCCTAGCCAAGCCTACAGGTGCCTACTCATGGGTCAATCTGCTATAGGTAGGAAATTGGTCATGAGACAATAATGCTGGATAGGTTGCAGGCAAAAAGGGCCAGACCTCAATGTTTTCTGGTGCATATTGGAGAACTCCATAAATACTTCTTATAAGAAATCTTATTTTCAACACAAATGTTGGTTTGAGCTGAGCCTTCACAAACAGACTTTGCTCTTCTCTGAGAAAGTGGACAAGAGTTGTCACACGCCCAAAGGACACTTTGGCATCCACAGCCTCCTGGGTATAATCGGCAACCAGGACAGGAACTGGACCCGACCACTATTACCCGTTTCCCTATTCGTTGTGCACATACAATACATCTCAGTAAATTCTTCTGGCACAAACATTCTTAATAAAGTGTGGGTCTACACATACAGATTTGCTATTATAGGCTCTATTAGTAATTAAACACTACCTACAAACGGTCACCAGATAATCCCCAGACTTCTATTTGACATCTGAGTAGACTGATCAATCAGTCTAAAGGGAAAAGAATGTCTTGTGCTAAGTGGGTGCTGACTTCCCAAGCGGGTTCTGATTTTCTACAGGGTGAGAGATCTTCAAAACCATCAACTCAGGCGCTAATAACATTGAGGGAATCCTTTCTGTGCCAAACTTCCCTTATTCCTGTATAATTGTGATGCTGAGTTCTTAGTTTTTTCTGGATTCTTTTTGGCTTCTCATAAGTCATTTAGTATTCCTCTTACCTTTTGCTTTGTTCTCCGTTCTTCTTTTAGCTGTTGCTCTCTCTCTCTCTCTCTCTCTCTCTCTCTCTCTCTCTCTCTCCTGCTGGTTCTCTCCAACTTTTTGGTGAGATTATTATCTAGAATAAAAACAGAATTTCTTCTAAGGAAAGCAAAGCTGAAACTTGCAGTTGTGAACAGTACTTTACACTATTTTTGTATAATTACTTTCTTTTTCTATAGTGGAGCAGCTGAGGAAAAAATTGCTCTAATTCTGTAATTTTCTGCAACTACTCTAGGACAAAAATCTGGGTAATTGGATTTTTTTAAACTAACAAGTTGTCACAATTGGATAGTTCTTAAACTATTTGTGCTTATGCTTCAGAAATTTTGGGTTGGATGTACAGTGTGTTTTAAATGTTTTGCATCAGCTGTGGCCTCAAATTTGATTTATTTTAACTTCGAGTTTTAAAATAGATTGACAACTCTGATTATACATTGTCTTCGGCAAGGGGACCTTTGCTAAGTTTCAAAGAGTGCTGGTCTCCACCCCACACCCCGCGGTTGCCATGGGAGCTGAAATTCTGGCATGTGTAAATCCAGCTCCCAAGTGGCTCTGTTTCCCAGAGTGCTTTGCTGTTACTATGGAAATGACTGCCCATTAATCTTGCTGTCCTTTTACTACCAAGGCACCTTTAACTGTCTGAAGCAATCAAGTGATGTTACCTACAACAGAGCGAGGAGGACGAGGACCGCTTCCCTTTCAACAACTGCTGCCCTGATTTTAATCAAGATTTAATCAAGGAACCAAAGGAACTAAAGCTGCAGCTTGAGAAACATACAGAACAGGACGCTCCCGGAGGCTGAGCACGTGCTCTCGTTCATGCCCAAGGTTGGGTCCTCGGAACTTGCACACTCTGTATTTTTAAGGTTATATTTGTGCTTTGTAAATATTGTCAAATACCACCATGGAGTGAGGAGGGTGAGTGACCACCCATTTTTTAGCGATGAGAAGAATTGCCAAGCTTACTCTAAATTGTCTGAATAATGTATTATTGAAACATAAAAACTACCCCCTCTAAGCCTGCCTGCTGATTTGAACAAAACCTGATCATTCTACCATGATTGAAACATTGTAAACACAAATCCAAACAATATGAGCTAACGAGTTACGGATGGTTTTATGAACTTTGTATCTTTTCCTCTTCATTGGTTAGCTATTTGTGTAATTTTTTATTTGATTTTGTGGTCATTTGTCTAAGATGAAAACAGATCTTATTGGTAATTCTGGAAAGAATTTCCAGGTCACCAATGGGGAGAAATGACCTGAAAACAAACCTTGTTTGTGGGAGAAATTATCTGAAAACAAACCTTGCTTGGGCCCACTGCGGGGTCTGAGCATGCGTATGTGAGATGATTAGACGAGCTCTGGGAAGGGAGATGTGCCCAATGTCTGTTTTTGGATATAGGAAATTTAAGTTGTATAAATATGCAGAGGGTGGGATATAGTCAGTACCTACAGCACAGAGAAAGGCTATTTTTGCTCTAAAAATAATCAAATGGTTTCAATGTTAAGTGGTTGAAGAAAGAATCATGAGGCAGAAATGAGCAGAAATAAGCAGACACTCCATCTTCTCTCCAACTAAGCACAGGGAAAAGCACACTTGCTATCTGGAATGTTTTAAACAATGTTGCCTGTTTGCCTTCCACTCTACCAAGAAAGAAGACAAGGAGGAAACAGGAAGGAAGGGGAGAGAAGGAGAGGGAGGAAAGGGAGAAAGGAGGGAAGGAGGGAGGAAAAAGGAAAAGAAGGGAAGTGTAAGAGATGAGATTCATGAAAATGTCTGCGAAGAATATGTCCATAAAATTACACAATCTTTCCATAGAATGAAGATACTAGTACACTGGGAGAAGAAAATTGATTGGTGATCAAAACCTTAAGACACAATGTGTCTGGTTTGCAGAATTTCAGCTTCATCTCACTTCAATGATCTGACTGGTTGAGGAGTCAGAATCCAATTTGCTGCTCCCAGTGGTATCTTTCCATTCCCTTCTGTATCATTTGCCTATGGCTGCTGCAACCAGGTACCACAAACTGAGCATCTTACGAGAGGGATTTATTACTGTGAAGTTTGGAAGCTAGAAGTTTGAAATCAGGACAGGGCCAGGGTTATGTTCTTGAAACCCATGGGAAGGCACCCTCCATGCCTCTTTAGCTCTGGTGTTTGCCAGTGATTCTGGGCATCTGTGGTGTGGACATGTAGATTCTTGTCACTATGTAGCTGATTTGCCCTTGTGTCTTCAATCCAACACTATCTTTGAGCACGCTTGTGCCCAAGTCTCACCCTCTCCATAAGCACTCCAGTCAGGCTGGCTCGGAAGCCCCTACTCCAATATGATGTCATTTTAATGATCACCTCAACAACGGGGTTATTCCCCAATAAGATCACATCCTGAGAAACGAGTGGTTAGGACTTCAGAGCATCTTTTGGGGAGATGCAATTCAACCTTTCTCCAAAAATACTGTGAGGAAAAGTATTGAGGGAAGTTAGTGGAAAATTCTAACAGCTATTGAATTTCTTTATTTCTTTAGAAATAAAGTTGGGGAACACAAATTACTGATGTTGTATTTAAGCCCAGCTTCTTCTCCTAGGAGACTGCACATCGCAAACAGATTGGTAAAGGTGATGACCATGGTGACCATGCCAATAATGGGGAAGATAGTATTCTAGCTTACAGAGATCAGTTCCATTCTTTCTAATGATCACTCCATGAGCAACATTTTTACTATTTTACTCATTTTATATATTAGGAAGCCGGGGCTTAGTAAAGGTAAATAACTGGCTTAAGGCAAATTTGCCCAAAAGAAATGTAACCGTTGCACCTTAATAAATGGAGGCCAGTTTCTGTTTTAAGACTTCAATATAATCATATTGGCACCTGGAACTTCTGTAAATGTAGGTCCATTTCTGAGTTAAAGATTTCTACATAACCATACCAATATCTGGAACTTCCTGACTGAGAAAGCAATTTTCACCCACACAATCCCTGAAAGATAATTGAAGGAAGGAACTACATAGATGACCTTTTATATCTTTACATTGGTCCCCTTTTCTCAAGAGAAAATACATTCATGTATCCCACTGTAGCCAATCTCTGTAAAAGGATATAAAGGGCATTTTGACTGCACCTTGGGTGCTTAATATCAGCATTTCTTATTGTTTCTACATGGACAGGATAGATCTACATCTAGGGCTATGTGAAATATGGGAGCATGAGTTCCTCTGCCAATAGAAAAATAATAAATTCTGGGTCACTACAAGTAATACATTTCAAAAACGTGTACTATTCACAGGTTATTATTTATTGAGATCTAGGAGAGCCAGGATGATTCATAGCAATTAAGATATCAGTAGAGACAGCTTTTATTCCCTTATGGTTTCTTGGATGAATTAGAGGAGCATCCTGGTTTGACTTATTTATCCATCCATGTGTTTAATTAGTTCCACAAGGCAAAAACAAAACAAATACTTTGTAGAATGTTCATTGGATCTTCAGTGTCCTAGGATAGTTATGTTAAAGCACATCCTCAGAAACATGAAGCCATACAAATGCACTTGTCTCATCATTGGAGTCCAAGTGGTAAAGGCAGAAACACACTATTCACTTGACCAATAGGGTAGCTCAATGAGAGAGCTTCTATCTAGATGTGTAAGCCTTGGGTTCAAATCCAAGCACCACAAAAACAAACTGAAAAAGAAGGGAAATTGTATATTATAAACATTTCCATACAAACTTTAAAAGCTTATCAGTTGTAAAAATAGTTATGAAACAATATTTTCAACAAAACAGAAAGCATTCAAATAAGAACATTTAGAATGAGCATGCCAGGAGAAATGGCAACATGGGGTCAGACATCTTTTCCCCCTAGCACCATTTAGGGAAAGTGTTTTTGATTGACTGGCAGTGATCTGAACCACAGTTCAACTCATCTCTTCCCCAGGTACTGTTGCAAAGATGAGTGGCGAGCGGGCCGAGTCGCGCCCAGTTCCGGGCCGCCTGGTTAATCCCTGAAATAATTACACGGAAACTGCATTCATTTAAAACACTGTCTGGCCCATTAGTTCCAGCCTCTTATTAGCTAATTCTCACATCTTGATTAAGCCATTTCTAATAATCTGTGTAGTACCACGAGGTGGTGGCTTACCGGGAAGATTC
>LOEQ01003280.1:81280-91610 GCA_001685075.1 Bramus lutescens | reverse complement strand
GATCAGAAATACATATACATATAACAAGATTGACCTTAAATTTATATCAACAAACCAAAATTCATACCAATGAAAATTATTCATATCTATATCATCTCCCCCTTTAAATGTAAAAGAATATTCATAAGCAATATTTGGGAATATTCTGTAACATGAGGGGCCTGCTTGTTGGGGTTTCTGCCTTGCCCAATTCCCCACAGCCACCAAGCCCCAAAGAAAATCACACAGAGTCTATATTAGGTTATAAACTGATTGGCCCATTAGCTCAGGCTTCTTATTAGCTCTATAGCTTATATTAACCCATTATTCTGATCTATGTTAGCCATGTGGCTCAATATCTTTTACAGCAGGGCAGATCACATGTTGCTTCTTTGAAGTCTGGGCAGGAGTGAGGTGAATGGGCTTCCTCCTTCCTAGCATTTTCCTGTTCTCATCACCCCACCACTACTTCCTGTCTGGTTGACCCACCTATATTTCCTGCCTGGCCAATCAGCATTTATTTAAAACATGATTGACAGAATACAGACAATTATCCTGTACCAAGGTACCGTCCAACTTACATGGGCAGTAAATAAACATCAACAACTACCCCTTAGGAAATGATGTCCTGTAGACTCATGACCATAGAAAAGCATATTTTCAGTTAATTACAACAAGAAACAAAGCGTTCTTAACTTAGCAAAGAATATAACCATGCTGTAGTTGCTGATACCTGTAGAAGTTTTAAAAAAAATGGAAATTAAGAACAATTCATTGAGACCATAGATGAGCTACTGTTCCTGTGGTTGTAAGAAAATATCTGACAAAAAATAACCTATGAAATGGAGGGGTTTGTTTATCATGGTTTGAAGGGGCAGAGTATTCACAGCAGGGAAGGCATGGAGGTGGGAGTGTGGCCTGGTGGTCACGTTGCCTCCCTAGTCAGAGCGGACTGAGATGAGAACTAGGGCTCAGCTAGCTTTCTCCTTTCTCCCTCTTCTGACCCTTTCCTGAATCCCACCCATTCAGGATGGGTCTTCCTCAGGTAATCCCCTTTGGAACACTCTCAAAGTTACACCCAAATGTGCACTTCACCAGTGCTATGGGCGTTTTTTAATCCAATCAGGCTTACAACCAGAATTAACCATCACACATCCTTGATGGAGTGAGCCTTGAGACAGGCTTCTGCTGTGCGCCCGAGTTCCTGCCTCCCCCTTGTTGCTTCTGGATCAATGATGGTCACACAGCCTCAGTCACCAACGATGGTCACACAGCTTCAGCCACCAACGATGGTCGTACAGCCCTAGCCATCAATGATGAGGGTCACACAGCCCCAGCCAAGACATTGGGCTGCAAGCCAAGAAAAGAAATATACTCAGCAAGAGAACTGCAAGGCCATCTAGGGCAGAGACCACGTGCAAGAGAGGGTGGGAAGCCTATTAGATGAGGGTACAGAAGCACAGGAGAGGCATGACTTCAGAACCAGATGGAGAGCCCCCTGTGAATGTACCGTGGGTCTTGCTGTGCCTCTAAGCTTAAATATAGTATGTGCCAACTAAACGGAGACAAATTGCCTTTTTGGGGTTTTAAAGAAAGCATCATAAGGTTCGGGGGACGAGAGTGAGGAGGTTATGGTAGACAAGTTAGATAGATCCAGACTCTATTTACCGGGAAGATCCACAGAACATTCCTATCACGAGGTCTACAAAGAGAACACTAGAGCAACACTGGCCTATCCTTTAGGCAGAGCAGGTACAATGTTTTAGTAGTCTGCAAAAAGCATTTTAATTCCTTCTAAATTGAGAAAGAAAAATAAATGAACATTTAGAGTCAGTGATCACATTCACTTTGATGTCAGTATAATCGCAAATGTGTTTTTATGATTTGCGGATGTCGGAGGGAGCATGAAGGCAACAGAGTCCAGGTCCCCACATAAACACTCCCCAGTGCTAGTAGGAAGAGTGTACAGACACCAAGCCGTGGAGCTTGATGGCTGTTCTGCAGGCCACGCAAGTCAAAGTGATGATAAAGGACCTTTGTGTTGAACTGGAATGCCTGGTTACTGAGGGCTACATGGTGTGGGGGAAAGAGGCCAGGTAGCAGCACAGTGACCAAATTCAAGATGGATGTCATACGGAAAGAAGAGTACAGTCCCAGTGCAACTAGCATGGTGTGACCCACAGCAGCCTACATTAACGGCTAGCAGAGTGTTTATTCCTGGAGGCAGAGCAGACAAGGGCTGGCTAAAGGGAACTTGGCTTGCACAACAAGGAACATATCCACACCAGGCAAAGAGAGCCTCTTGTCAGCTATTAAAGTGTAAAATTAATTTCTACATCCAAATGTCAATCATGAATCATTTCTATGACCCAGAGTCCATCAGTTAAGGATTAGACAAGTTCTTCCCCGAGGAAGATCCTGAAGAACTACGACAAGCATGTGTAATAAATATTGTTCAGGTCTTCCCCAAAGGAACCCACCCATAGGTCCTGCAGCAAGCAACTCCACACTAGGAAAAATAAAATACCCCAATGGTGTCTTCAGAGGAGGATACCTACAGTGGTGCTGAAGACAGGATCTGAACTGACTCCCACACCAAAGGGCATTAAAATTGGGGTGCTAGGAGCCCAAGTGGGTATATTTTGGATGAGTGTCCCTGTTAAACCCTAGGCTTGTGGGATGCTAGCCAGGGTGCATGTTAGTTCTCTCCTCACTACTGTGACAGACTACTCTACCATAAAGAAGAACTTATTTTGACTCAAGCCTTCAGAGGCTTCAGCCCTTGGTCAGCTCACTACTATGCTATGGGTTTATGGGAAGGCAGGACCTCCTGGTGGGGAGGGAAACAGCAGAACAGAGCTGTTCAACTTCTGGCCTCTAGGAAGCAGATAAAGAGGCCGGGAACAAAAACACAGCAAAGGCAGGTGCCCCTATGACCTATCTCCTCATACCAAGCCCCATCCTATAGTCTACTTAATATAAACATTCCAGTGGTTTAATCCATTGATGAGGTTATTATGCTCATGATGCAATCATTTCTCAATGGTGCCACCAGGTGAAACTAAGCCCTCAACATACTTTTAGGACATTTTGTATTTCAACCACAATCCATGAGACAGGAGGCATGTGCTCAAACAGGATTATAGGGTGCTGAGTTCATCTTTTTCTTCCTCTTTCTTCTTCTTCATGATCATGGAGTAAATGGTTTAACTCCATACACTCTTGCCATATTAGTTCCAAAGTGATAGGATACCTGGTCATGGACTAGATCCTCCAAACAGTGAAGTAAATTAACTTTCCCCTCAGTTAATTATCTAAGGCACCTCATTATGGCAACACAAAGCTAACTAATGCAGATAGTAAATGGAGTGTTAAGTCAACTTTACAGTAGGTCTCATGGATCAATGGCTCCATGAAGGGCGATTCTCCTCGATCCTATATAATTGCTATAGATTTACCTATCAGAAGATCCTCACATTGGCTTCACAGCCAAATGAACAAGAGTTGTGCTAGAAAGGATGAGACCAAGCCCAGGAAGCTTGCTTCCAAACCAAAATAATAATTTGGAAATGGTCCCACACCTTAGGTAGAGTCACAGAGGTCAGTGACACTCTCAGGGTCTTGAAGCATTCCACTCTAGAAGAAACAGAGATTTGCCCTTAGTGGAAAATAAAACTTACTCTTTACATGCTTGCCTTCCCTTCCCACTCTGTGAAGACTTTCAGAGCTCGTGGTCAGCTTCACAGCATCGCCTTGGATGAAAGAACACAGTTGAGAGTGAAAGATGTGCATCATCAGAAGGATGTACAGCAGTGAGAACTGTGTGCCTGACAAAGACCCCCTCTCACAGAGGCAGTAGCTCCGATGGAATGACGGAGAGGCATTAAACAAACAATGGAGATGCAGTCCACAGACCCACTCCTCATACAAGAAGCAGCAGTTGTTGCCTGGTACCCAGCCCCAGCAACAAGTAGGACCAGAGATGAGATGTGGAGGAAATGGACTTCTGTCATCACCATGCCCAAAAACTCACTAACTACTTAGCATTCTTTTCTTTCCATCCCTGTAGTTACAGGGTATGTTCAGCTTCTTGACAATGCGACAAGACTTTTCCATCTACAAAGTTCCTGTTCAAAAGATGCACAATCAAGTTACAAAAAAGTGTTGAACCTCATTTATAATTATCCTAGGCCATGTGTACTCTGTGGACTGTGGATAGGACATTCCTAGAAGCCTTGGGTTGTGCCGATGAAGTGCCCTAGCTCCTGGATGGGTTGTCCTTCTGCCAGAGTGTGGAAGAGAGTCCCACTGAAACAGAAGCCATTACTGCCAACTGGTTACTCAAAGCTCATCATGCCTGAGGATAAACAATCCTAAGGAAGGAGAAGTTTTTTTTTTATCATCATGGGAAGCTGGAGTGATGATTCCTCTTGGGGACACCAGCACTGTGCCTGCATGGAGAGGCTCCTGTATGTCCCTTGGTGCTTCCACTATTGATAACAGAAGCTTATGGAGAATTTCAGCAAACAACCTATACAAAGCAGGGTAGCCAGGAAGTCAGATCCACAGGTATAAGTCCTGGCTTATCCCACTAGAACCAAGGTGCTGGGGAAGGATGGAGACATCTTGAAAAAGGATTGGAGGAAGATGACATCCTGTTACATCCTGGGAGTAGGGAGGGTAAGCTCCTTCTCTGGATTCTCTTGTATCAATGTAATGAGATGTGGCGGGCCGTGAGGCAGAATAGGTTTCGCATGAGCTGTAAGTAGATCTGAGAGGGTCATAGCAACCATTACATCTAAAAAGTCCTTCCAAACAGTAGCTTGAGTACTTAGTAATTCACCAGACACAGTTGAAGAATACTGGATATTGCTTGTATCTTAAATCATTTTGCTTCATGTATCTAAAAGGTACATCTTCCTGGGCATAGTGGTACATGCCCCATAATCTATGTAGTGGGGTTGGGGGTGGGCTGATGAGTAGTGAGCGGAAAGCGTGCCAGGGTGAAAGAGGGCGTTCAAAGCAGTTTGGGCAACTTAGTGATAACATGCCTTACTAAAAGGAAAAAAATTACTTCAAGTTTGGAAGGTAGGACAGCGATAGAGCAACAGTCTGATATGGTTAGGCCCCAGGTTTGTCTGAACACTGAACAATAAAGGAAAAAGAAGATTCATCCTAATGCCATAGCTGGCTATTACACTCCTTATAGACAAGTGTTTTCATGTTCATCATCTGTGCTGTAGTTTTATGTCAACTTGACACAAGCCAGAGTCACTGGAGAGGAGAGAACATCAGTTGAGAAAACACCTACATAAGATTGTACTATAGGTAAGTTTGTAAGACATTTTCTCAGTTAGTGATCAATAGGGGAGGGCTCAGCCCATTGTGGGTGAGGTCATCCCTGGGCTGGTAGTCCTGGGTTCTATCAGAAAGCAGGCTGAGCCAGCTATGGGCAGCAAGTCAGTAAGCAGCACCCTCCATGGCCTCTGCATCAGCTTCTGCTTCTAGGTTCCTGCTCTGTTTGAGCTCCTATCCTGACTTCTTTCAGTGATGAACAGTGATGTGGAAGTGTAAGCCAGATAATGCTTCCCTCTCCAACTTGCTTTTGATCATGGTGCTTCGTGGCAGCAGTAGAAACCATGACTAGGACATCATCTAAATTTATTTTTTTTAGAAAAAGGAAAGGAATAAAGAAAATAGGAATTTTGAAAACAGTAAAAAAAAAATGCCCTGCCAAAATGATTGCTGTACTGCATGTACTTGGGAAACCTGAAAAATTGCTTCAGTATACCTAGAAGCTGTGGCACTTGGAGAACATTGGTGCCCATGTTTTGAAAACAAACTCCCTCTGCTCTAGCAGAACATTATCACTTAGAACCCAGTGTTTTCCCAGTATATGTTGCTACGTTCTCATTCATTACAGGGATTCCTCTAAAGTGATGGGTCACTTAGCTGAAAAGCCAACCTTACCCAGTGAATTCAAACATCTGAAGAGATCAACATGACCTTAAAGGGTTGCAGTGATGTATGTCTGTCATTTAAGACGTCTAGGTCTCCCTACAGTTTAGCTCATAAACAGGATCAGCTTGATGAGGCTTGATCAGGCTCCACAGATGTGCTTTTGCTTGAGGGTGGAGCCAAAGATGCTTCCACAAAGGGGAATGGGAAGAAGAGAGTCCCTGTCCCTGTCCCTGTCCCCGTCCCCACCACCCNACCCCCCACCCCCAGCACCTGCTCCCATCAGTAACTCCTAAACCATGTATGTGTGAAACCACTCCTCTTCATTTCTGCCTGACTCTGAGCTTCGGAGTTTGGTAACTGAGAGTTACTTTCGGGACATTTACTCTTCATTCGGCTTGTCTGATATCAGGCTGTATGGCATGTATCTATAAATATTTGAATCTATCTATGTCTTCTTTTTTAACTTTTGTTTTCCTCCTGGATATTAACTCCCTAATTTTTCCCACTCCTTGTTCATAATAAATTCCAGAGCACTACAATATATCAGGTCTTCCGCACACTGTAGAATGCACTCTCTCCCATCTGTCATTTGAAGGTAATCAGAATTCTTTCGTGACAAAACAACAAAGCAATGCATCTTGAAAGCAGTAAGTGACAAATTTCCCTTCAAAATGCAATCGAGAGCAGTGTGGAAGACACTGTGTCCACTGTGACAGTACTGAAAAATAACAGTAATTCACTCTGGAGATGCACGCGACACGTGACTCATCCTACCTAATTCACCCTAAACTCCATCATGTCCATAGAACCAATGTTATGCTGACCTATTGCCAAGTTTAGTTGCATTTGTCCAAGCCAGTGATAAACGTGAATATACGTGAAGTTCACCAGGTGTTTCCCATTCACTGGGGGCTTTGCACACATGTGCATACATAATCCCTTTCCTGCATCTCCACTCCTTACTGTAAACTGTCATTTTTTTTGGGGGGGGGTCTTAGGTAACAGCAGCTTCCTAATGGCCTGATTTCACACTTAGCCCCCTTGCAATTCATTCTCCACACAACAGCCAGAGTAATCTTTTATAAAGCATTTCAGATTATCTCAGTTCCTGCTTACGACGTTACTCACTGTATTTAAACTCCATCCCAACCCCAACACCTTACACTAACTGGCAAAATAATAGCTACTCTCCAGTCTATAGCTGTATTGGCTCTCCTCAGACATCAGACACAGCAGGCCAAGCCTTGCCTAATGGCACTTGGTTCTAGCTACTTCCTTTGCCAATTCTCTCTCTCTCTCTCTCTCTCTCTCTCTCCTCCTTGTTCCCCTTCCTCCCTCCTTTCCATTCTCTCTAGCATTTTGTGCTGATTCACCTAAACTAACCACACTTCCTACTGTGTCACTTCTGTTTGAATTCCACCCATCCCATTGTACAATCTGTTTTATTTTTGTTCTAAATATTCCCTTGGGATATTTGTTCCATGAAAATAGAAAAATGTTTGTCTTATTTGCTACTAAAACACATAAGCATGTGATGAACGAACAAATAAATGAACACACAAAAGCATCCTGAGCAAAAAGAAAAAAGAAAAAGAAAACTGTACTAGGAATGAAAACCCTTACTGTTCTATGTGAGGAAACCAAGCCTTCCACAGGGCAAGCTCTGTGCTAACATCCAGAGTTTTTACTCTTAGTTTGAGGCAGGTTTCTTGATAGAAAGAGATAAAGGTGTAGGTCGGGCAAGCAAGCCAACATCTGTATTGTCAAATAAGAAGAAAGCTGATTTACTCAGCGGACAAAAACAATAGCATCATTAACAAACACAATATTCCCACCACAGAGAAGGCAGCAGAGTGCAGCGGGAAAGAAGCCATTCTCTGGGGCACATTTCCAGGACTTCTTTACCTGTGACTTTCTGAAAGAATCTTCTAGCCCATTTTAAGAAGACATTTTTGGCGACTCTTCTGTAAGAGTAAGAAGGCTGAGAACAGGATTTCAGAGGAAACATTTCTTTAAGAAAAACAAGACAGTTTGTATACAAATTCAGAAGACGGTAAACCAAATGAATAGTCCCAGCACTGAAAGAATTTTTGTTCTGCTCCCCTGCTCCCCCCCCCATGGCATTAGAAAATCTTGGCTCACTCTTCTGAGCAAAACAGACAGACAGACCCTTCCCCTTTGTGTGGAAGTGACTGAGAAATGATAATATACCGATAGCTGAGAATTCCTTAATTTTAAAGAGAGAGCCTTTTCTAATTATCTGGGCTTAGATTTTAAGGACCATTACTTTTCTTTCATTCAACAAAATCTGTGAGCATCTCCCTCATGACCAGTGACTGGGCTCAGAGGACACTGGTGTAATTTTTGCCTTCACGGGTTTCACAGACCGTAAGAAAGGAGATGTACAGGTGACAGCATCCAGAACTCTGTGGGCACAGCCTTCATGGTGTCAATGCAGAGTATGTAAGTGAGCAAGCATCCTTTAACCAGTGGAAGAGAAATCCACTGGCCTTGGTCAGGTCAAAGGAGTTCTGGGTCAGTCTACAAAACACTTGTTAAAATATACTTTATAGGTTGTGTTATATGGCATTCATGATTAATGCAAATTACACACAGCATCTGGTCTCAGCCTACCTTCTGGAGGAGTGGGAATAGAGCTGCAGGAAACTACCCAGAATATTTATCTCTTAGTTCTACTCAAGCTGGAGGAGCTACATTTTTCTCAGAACTGAGAAGTACCTGGGGCTCTGGGGAGAGAAGATTCCTTTTAGCTGAAAGCACTTTATAAATGTTTATAGTATGGCATATAAACAGTTTACATTATCTGGCTACCTTCCCGCTATTTACCTCCATAAATGTGGAAAGTGACTAAAGAGGGAACGGTTGTGAAGAACACAGACGATGCCTCTCTCTACACCTAGGACTTGGGTGGGAGTGGGTCAGAAGAGCTCTCCTAAAGAAAAGCATAGAGCTAGCTAGCTTCTGCAAAGGCTGTGCCCAGGGAAAGAGACAATCAAATACAAAGACGGCAAGCCAAGAAAACACCCAAAATTCTGTAGGCTACCTCTGCCTTGCTGTGGGTAGTTCTTCCTGTAAGTGATAGCACAGGACGACCACCTAAGTTTCCCCAAATCCCCTGTGATTGCAAGTACATATGTCTTTGTTTGTCGTTGGTTTGCAGCATGAACAAATTCTATAGATTCTCATTCGAGTGTAATCTTAAAACACCTTCATATTTTGGGGCTAGAGATGAAAAATAAAACCTCTCATATGAAAATATTTTTGAATGTTTCGAAAGAAACGGTTTCTTGGACCATCTAATAGAAGAATTCACGGTTCTTGTTCAAGTGCCTAATGTTCATGTACTAAGAACTTATAGCACTTTAAAGGGTTGCTTTACTAAAACTCACAGTATGTTTAAATCCCCATTCTCTCCAGCCAGCCCAGTAGGAGGCTATAAGGAAATAAACTCATTTATTGTGTTTACAGTAATGTCTTTGATTGGTTAATCACTTTTCATATCAATTTCATATATGTCCTCTCTGTAAGTCTACACACTGTTGGAACCACTTTTCCTGGGGTACGCATGAGGACGCTGAAGCTCAAAGACACTAAGTGACTTATCCAAGGTCACCGTGCACAGTGGCAGAATTTGGCAGCTGAACTCATTTTCATAAGACTTCTGGTCATTAGTCAAAAATCACCCTAGGTTTCATTAACCACCAAAAAAAATTGTGTAATTCTGAGCTCTGAGTGTTTCAAGGTATTTCCTGTACAGGAATTGATTTACAAAAAGAGATCTCATAGAAGGAAAACTGTCTCACTTACATGTGGAATTTTTAAAAATGAAACTCACAGAGAGTGGAGTAATCAGCATGTTGGTAGGGGCAGAGGCAGGGAAAAATATTAAAGTTTAGTTAGATACAAGAAAGGAACAGATGGGGTGAGATGAGGGAACAGGAGGGGAAGAAGGAAGACCTGGGATTAGTATGTCAAATAAAATAAAATAAAATAAATAAGTTCAAGAGATCTATTGTACAACATGGTAGTTACTGGTAGTTACAATATATTATTTATATGAAAGGGCTCAAAGTAGGTTTTAAGTGTTCTTACCATAAAATGTAAGTGTATGAGATAATACCTTTGTTAATTAGTTTGATTTAGTCATAACACAATGTGTATATATTTCAAAACATGATATGTACCATGAATTCCTTTAATTCCTACTTATGGATTGCAAGAAAAAGAATTGTTTTTAAAATGTATAAATGAAAACAATAATTTTGGTGTAGTAATGAGGGGAGCGGGCCTGCTTTTCGACCTGCCCAGCTCCCGTACGGCTAGCTTTACACCCAAAATAACAACACACAAATTGTATTCATTTAAGCAC
>LOEQ01003280.1:52834-67834 GCA_001685075.1 Bramus lutescens | reverse complement strand
CTTAACAATAGTTTATCATTATGAGCCTCGCAGGTTTGCTGTAAACATCTTAATACAGCTTTAATCTTACAACAGTGCCAGCACATACACAGTTAAGGTCACAGGAGTCCTGATACATGCTTGAGGTCCAAAGGGCCTCTAATGCACAAAAATTCACCTTCTATGTAAAATTCCTCCTGGTCAAAGTTGGAATGGGGAAGGGATCTTGCTTCAGAGTATTTCCCATCCCTCTATTCATTGACATTTCCCTATAAAGTTGTGCTGCATTTTTGATTTGAGAAAAAAAAGCAAACATTTTAATGAGCTGTTGTTCCTACAAAGACAGATCTAAACATACCGCTACTAGAACTGTAACGTGTTTGACAATGAGAAACCAAATTGTTCTGTGAAATAGCTGAGTCCATCGTATCGGGTTTGCATAAAATTCCAGCGCTCCACCTGCACACTGGCGCTGGGAGGACAAAGAAGAGCCAGAAGCCAGAAGAGTGTGAGAAACTGGTTAATATGTAAGCCATTTTGGCCCCAGAAGCAGGTAGGGAAAGGTTGTGCTGCACGGCCGCAGTCTTCAGTACCTATGCCTTCCCCAGTGAACAGATTCTGAGTGAAAATAATCCTGGACACAGGATGCTACTCCTCTGGTTCTGCTGGGGAAATGGTGGTTCTTTCGGAACTTCCCATCCTCCTCTGTCCACCTCCTGAGGACTGGTGTTATAGATGTTCACCACCACGTGGTTTGTATGGTCCTCAGGACTGAACTCATGGCTTCCTGCATGCTAGACAAAACTCTACTAACTGAAATATCACCAAGCCCTGGTAGTCTTTTCTGAATTAGAAGGGTCAGTGGGCGAGCTTTGTTAGGTTTGCTAAGCACATGTGCCTCTCCTCCAAGTCATTTTCAAGGTCCATTTCTTACATAGATTTTGCCATGCACACTGATTTTATAATCTAATCTCCAAGAAATACCTGGTTTTATTGCATAGTAGAAAATTCTTTACTATGGTAAAGTAAACTAGCGCAGCTAAGGTGGAAGGAAGACGTGGGTCTTCTTCAGCCATGTGTGCTTGGAAAGCTCTTGTGCTCTGCTCTCAACTCAAGATTGGGAAACCACACTAAAGGTCTGACTTCAGAAGTGCAGTCCTGCAGAAAACCTGCAGGAGCTGAGAAACAAGACCAAAATTGTCCTAAAAGCCCTGTCATCCTAGATCCCAGCAGGATTCATCTCTATTATCTGAAGTTCAGAGACATGAGAGATCTCTGTTTTAATTTCCTCTTCCATCTCTTTCTTCTCATGGAGTATTTGATTTTTAACCAGGAACACAAAGTAGGCTACATTTGGGGCCAAGTAGAAATAGAGCAGCATCCTAGAAACACCAAGGTCAACACCAGAACGCCCATGAGGAACAGAGCCACCGACTAAGCGCAGCCTAGTGCCTCAGCTCTGGGTTAGCACGTTTACATTAAAAATGTTCTACTACCTAATCCAAAACCTGTCTAAGTTAGATATCCTCAAAGGACCCACATGCTTCATTCCCAATCTGTAGGGCTAATAGCGGGTGAGGCCTAGTAAAAAGTCATGCCCTTAAAGGTAACATTGAGACTCCAAGCTTTCCTCTCTACTTTTGTTGCCAAGCCAAGTGTGAGGTAAGCAGATTCCCTCTACCACACGCTTCCACCATAAAGCACTGTGTCTCCATGGACACCAGGCAAAGGACTAAGTGACAGTGGTCTGAAACCATGAGCCTCTTGTCATTTAGGTTAACTCTGTTATTTTCCCACTGTAGCAGAAGAATGAATAGCAAAGTACCTGTCCTCACGAACACAGGCTAAGTGGAAGTCATCACGCATTGTCCCTGAGTGGAACTGTGAGGACAGCTGTCTCACAGGAGGAAGGACTGGGCCATGAGGAAAGCTGTCTCTGGGACTTTTTCTATGCCCTGTCCTCTTCTGCTGAGCTGTCTTATCTTCTCAGGGTTGCTGGTTCCATCTACGTGATGGTGGTTAAACTTTCCAGGCCTCTGAAGCTCTAGAAGTCAATATCATTGTTCTTTGTAAATCGTAACTTGGAAGTCCCATAAACACTCCCAGGGTCCCCCATTGAGTCCCTAGCCTCAAAGATCGCTAACATCTCCCCACTGCCCTCTGCTGGCCAGAGCACCAAATCTCTCTCTGAGATTCCTGCCAATTTTGATCCCTTCTAAGTCTCCAACAGTCAAGGAAGAAACCTGACACCAGGTAGGTTGTTGGAAGTTCCCTTCAATGCCATCTCACCCTAAAGGGTGCGGCCACCACTCCTTTATAGGACATGTATAAATAAATGTTACAATCCGGTACCTGACTACCTCTGTCTCAGGTCTTGTTCCCACCTCCTCACCAATTACCCTTCATCTCTCTTCAACACAGACTGTTCACAGCACTCAGACTGAGCTTTTTGTCCTTGTGTCCACATTCTCACTCACACCAGTTCCTGTGCCCCCTGCTTAGTCTTCATGGGAGATAGGGTTTCACCTGAAGAGTTCTTTTCCTCATTCCCCAGCTCCCAGCTGACACATCACTTCCGCCGGAAGTCCTCAGAACTACCCAGAGGCTGCCTTTTCCTCCGGCAGCGCACCTGCAAAGCCCCCTCGATGATAAGCTGCTGGGTTTTATACTTGCCGTTTCTTTGGGTTTTGTTTTTGGAAGTTTTGTGTAGCCCCGGCTGACTTCAAACTCAGTATGCCACTGAAGTTAACCTTGAACTTCTCATGCTTTTGCCTCCACCTCTTGAGTGCAAAGCTTAGAGAAGGCAGCCACCACACCCCGCTTGCAGTTGCCATTTCATGCCTGGAAAGGAAGAATCAAAGTAAGGAATACTAAACAGACAGGAGTAACCAACAGGAAGACTGTGCATGGAAAACAGACCCCCCTTTCTGTCTGTCTCTTACACCCCCCATGCACATATACACACTATCTCAGGGAAACCAGTGTTTGCATTCTATCTCAGACATCACATATCAATAAAAAGATTAGGACTACTTAAAAATGGTGACCCTACTGTGCTAGGCAGTTACAAGGAGGTCCAGATAATGTAGTCTCTGCTTGCTTTTTATCATAGGACGGCACCTTCCCAGAGACTATGTCATCTTGTGGATCACTGGGAAGCAAATTACGTTCTCCTATAGGAGCAGTGTTATAATCAGAGGCCATATACCTGACAAAGGGCTTGGCTCCATGTAAGTAGTAGACACAAACAAAAATACTTCACAAAAGCAAAGATTCAATAACTCTAAATTTCTATTATTGTTTCAAATAATAAAACCCACCAAGCATTATAAAGTAGAGAGGCTGTGAAGCACATACATACGCATACACTGATTACTGAGAGACTGCAATGTGCCATAAAGGTACATTAGAATACAGCCACTGTGTTATAAACTAGAATCAGAGGCTACCTTTAATGCAGTCATTACACACTTAATTAACTACGGAGATGCAATGAAGTGCCATGGTTAAAGTGCCGTGCTGGGGACTGGGGAGCTCAGTCTCAGCCTGCCTTTGCCCAATGAGCTCTGTGACGACAGAGGCCAGGCCTGGCAAGTACAGGATAGTGCCTGCACAGGGCATGGCTCAAAGGAGTTCTTAGCACAAACACATCATCTCTGAACTGGCAAGTTGGGCGAGTGGATCGCTTTGAGCCTCTGCATTTGTAAAGCAAACAAACCAAATGGAAAACATCATCTAACTCCAAAATCCTCCAAGGGCCCACTCAGAAGTAAGAGCATTTTAACCATAGTTGAATGCCACCTTGGTGGACTTTGGTAAATAAAGCCACTGTATTCCTTCGTACCTTCGTATGGTCCCTGCTTACAGTCAGAGTTTTGGCTGTGTGAATGCCTTTGAGCTATTGAGACTTCAGCAAGCATAATAAGCAGAGATTTGTAGATGGTCTGCATACTGTAGGTATTATATCATAAGTACTTCTTGTTTCCCTAATTGTTTCTTGAACCTTGGGCACCATGCTGTGAGGAGCCAAAGCCACATGGAGAGACCAACATAGAGGAAAGCTAAGACATTCTGATAGACAACCAGGTGAACTCCCAGCCTACTGACAGTACCAACCACCAGTCATGCAAGTGAAAATCTGGGGCAGTGTAGCCCAATGGGTCCCTCAGGTGACAGCAGTCCCAGCGGAATTTATGTAGAGTAGGAACTCTCCACTGAGTGTAGTCAACCCACAAAGTGGTGAGAGATAATAAAACAGCTGTTTCAACATAGTAAGTTTCTTTGAGGGGAGAGGCACAGAATGCTATGAAACAACACCTAATTACACAAGGACATAAACAGTTTGGGGAAATGGAACTGTCCAAGACGGACTAAATCGTTTGTGTGTGTGTGTGTGTGTGTGTGTGTGTGTGTGTGGTGTGTGTGTGTGTGTATGCACGTACCATCATTGTGCATGTAAACTTTCCTAATTGAGAGACATTCAAAATATTCCAACCATGTGAAAATAGATTGGAAATACTGGCAAAGTGCTCAGAAAATATTTATCACAGATGAAGATGTTTCCTCTTCCTGAAACATGTCTTTCCTCTCTACCTTCTCTTGAACAGGTACAGTTGCTCAAATGCACCATCGACTAACTGGCGCCAGAAAATGATGTGTGCTGCTCAGTCGCTCTATCGAGCGTTCCCCTAACAGTTCTCAGGGCAATCCCCCACTCCTGCTTATCTATAAAACAACCATCAGTCAGAGCAGAATGTAAGCCAGAACCATGAGCTTCCTTAAGGAAAAGCATTCTTTCAGGTTGGCATAGTAAAATTCTATCAATGAGATGACTCATAAACAATAGATTTTTATTTATCTTGAGTTTGAAGGGTGAAAAAAATCCAAGATCAAGACCCTGGAAGGTTGAGAATCTGATGACCCCATTTTCTGGTCTGTATAATGTCTTTTTACTTCGTCTTCACAGGGAGAAAAGGGGCAGATAGTAAGTGTGGTCTTTTATGAGGGCGCTGCTATTGTTCCACTTGGGTGTGCCCCTAAGAGTTTATATACTAAAAGCATGGTCCCCAGTATGGTGATGTCAAAAAAAAGCATAATCAAAATAGGTAAAAACTTAATCTTGATAATTATGTCACTGAGAACAATTACCCTTGAAAGGGATTAATGTGGCTCTCATATACTGTGCTAGTTCTCAAGAGAGTGAGCTGTCGGGAATAGGCAAGATTAGTACACCTTGTTCTCTGGCTTCCTGTCTCGCCATGGTCTCCCCCTCTCAGATGCTCTCACCATGGTCCCCTATGCCACTCATCAGAAAGTGCACTGATGTAATCATAAATCCTATCCATGGCCTGATTGTCTCCCAGACTTGAATTTATGAATTTTGACACAAACATTCAGATTTCAACAGGATGAGACCCCCCAGCCTTCCTCTAGGAAATTAAAAGCCACTGAAATGTGCCACGGCATCCTTGATCAAGCAAGGTTCAGAGGCAAAAACAACGTGACTACTGAAAGAAAATTAGCAGGGGAAACAAAAAGAGGCTGAACCAATGTGCAGTTGAAAGAGTAAAAGAGACTGGGATTCTGGAGAAGCAAGGGGGTGGGTGAATTTAAAAACAAATGCAATCCCATATAACCAGCCCTCTCAACCTTGATGTGAAATGTTTCTGGCCAGTGAAGACTAAGAGATGGAGGTGGATCTTTCCTTGGACCTCATAGAGTCAACCCAGCAGGGTAACTAAACAGGCTGTTTGCATCAGCCACCGTTCAGGTTTTGTCCCACTGACCTCTCAAGAATGATGATAGCTCCCAGGTAGGACTTACAAAAGGGCACTGCTATTGTCTTCCTTGGGTGTGCCCCTAATAGTTTATATATTGAAAGCATGGTCCTTAGTATGGACTTGGAATTCTCGAATCTGTTGAGTTTGTAGCTTGTTGCACTAGCCACAGAGATGCCATTAGACAAGGGCAATTCTACCAACTCTCACAGTCCCAGGGCACCCCTGACTTCCGGCTCTAACAGCAAGTGACACCTTCCAACACCTGGCTCTTGCAGCTTATCACGGGAGGATGGATCCTTAAAGTGTCACATTCTGATGGGCACAATGACACAGGCCATATAATCAGAATCTGAAGAAATGTGGTTTTATTTCAGGTCTCTAACTTTGTAAGGTAGGTTGTGTTATTTTGGGCACTTCGTTTCTCAGAATCTCTAAGCAGGGCATCAGATGTAGGTAATATCTAATGAATGTTTCCTGATACTCGGTACCTTTCAAGATCTTTTAGTTTACTTTTCATTTAAGTCTCACATATAATCCTATGACAGGCACTTTACAGAAAAATGTTGAGGCCTAAGGAAGTAATAGTTTTCCAGAGAACCAACCAGTAACTAATAGAGACAGCATTCAGGCACAGTCATTTTCCAAACTACATTTTCTCACCCCTGGACATCACACAGGTTGCTTCTGTGCTCTACTGTATTTTAGAGGGTCTAACATGGACAAAACCACAAAGGACATGAAGGGGGGAAACCATCTCTTAATGTTCAGCAGCTGGTGTCTCCAGGCCTACAGTCTCTGTGTCCTCCACTGTGATGAACCTGCTACATAATCTTAAATGATTTTTTAATGCCCACAGGTTGTTAGCATACCCAACCAAACCTGGCACCTCCCTAAAACTTGTCCTTCACTGGAGTTGAAATCAGTGTGTCTGCTGTTTGGCGTGCGCCCTGCTGTGTGGATGAACACCAACTCTCCAGTTTCTCCAGGGCTGCTGCATTTTTGTCTAGTGTGCTGAAACCCAGTTCCCTTCCTGCTCTGGGCTTTTGTGAATGTGTTGTTATTATCAATTAATTAGCAGCAGTACTTGCTATTGATATAGCACTTGGTATTTGTAAGCCCTTTCCTCTGGGTGTTTGTGCATGGCTGGTCTTTACAGCTGCAGATACGTTTGCTCTGACATCACCTTCCCAGCATTATTCCTATGGGCTAAATGATTTGCTTATGGCAATTGCAGAGGAGCATGCTATAGAATGCAAGATGAGCAATAAAGAGAAAGGAAGGAAGGAAAGAGCACACCACAGGCTCACTGCATCTGGGGCATCCAGCAAGAGGCTGAGAAAGCAGGGCTACTTACTTGCTGCGTTTATGATCATAAAAGTGCAGTTATTGATGATCCTGTTTTACATTTTATGGCTCGTGTTCTGTTGAAGAACTCCCTGGGGCATGGGGGTTACAAACTCCATGCTCATGGCTTTACCTTGTTCACACAGGCACTGCGCTTTCTCTCCTCTCAGGGATTTTCCTACCAATAACAGCAGAAGCAATGACAGCAGCAAGAGTCCAAACTTAAAGGGAAGGTGTAGAGACTGTGATTTTTTTCCTTCAGTTCTTCCCTGTGTTAAGAGGGGCTAAACTTTGTCCCCAGGAACTATTCTGCCTCCTACGAGAAGAAGGTGGTGGCTCAGCATCTCTTTGCAAAGGCTGATGCCTGTCAGTTTGCACCATGGGGACAATTAGAGCAAAAGGAAACTGCAGACGTCAAAGGAGAAAGGCTGGAAGGAGTTCCAGCAAGAAGTCTTGAGATTTGCTCCTGGTTCACACAGTGGAATATAGACTTTAATGCTCTAAAGACACTAAAACCATCATGCAGAGAATGTGACTCATGGCAGAAGCACAAAATAGGACCGGAGGAGGGACACTTGGAGGAGGAGGAGGAGACGATTAGGTTGAAATAGAAAAACAGAGATGTATTTGTGAGAGAGATGTCTCAAGGCGAATAGCCCCATCAACAACCCTGAGCAAGCACCAAATGCCAGGGTCTCCCTGACCCAAGCCTCAAAAACCCAAGCACATTGCTAAGAGCAGGCTGTCTTTGGGGACTACTTCCTACTTGCTATTGAGCCCAGATCTCTGTAAGCCCAGAGCCTATTTCTCAAGAATCGTGATCACCTGCTTGAATTAGAAGATTTCCAATTACCTGGAAATTATAAAAGCTGTGTTTGGTGTTTCTTTTGCTAGCTTGGGAGGAGAATCTAAGAAACACAGCTACCTTTATTTTTCCATCTCATCATTAAAAAGGATTAATGGATTAGACAACATTCATATGGTGGTTGCGTGACACTTTGTCTTTAATCCTTTTAATTGTATAGTATATTTTTCCTGGGTATTTTGGGGGGTCCTCATATAATCCATGCTGATCTCAAACTCACATGTAGCCAAAGATGACTTTAAACTTCCTTTTTTCAGTCTTTCATGTGCTTTTATTTTCTTCCTTCAACCATAATAATATGATATCCAAATTTTGTCTTAGCCGGTGGGTCTGTAAACACAGGTTTATCCCCCCCCCTTCCAGGCCAGGCAAATGAGGCTTCTTGAAAAGATCTTACCATGGGCCCTCTGGTCATCCAACCCGGGTCACCCCCCTGCCTGGCTTTATCTTCACTGTATTATGTGGCCTCTTCACTGAATCTCATTCCAGACTTTAGCTTTTTGACAGCTTCCATGATTTTGCCATGTTTTTCACATATAATGTGCCTGACCTTTACTACACTGCCGCCACCTTTAGGGCCCTGAGCCTTCTTGTCGACACAGTCACTCCGAGACTGCACCTCCTTTCTCCCCTTTTTCAGAACCACTTTCCCCTCCGGCAGCATCTCTAGGGCTTGTGGATGAACTCTCCAACTTTAAACTTCTGATCCTCCTGACTCACCTTCCCAATGCTCAGGTTGCAGGCGGTGTCACCGTGCCCAGTTTCACGCAGCATTTGGGACTAAACCTGGGGCTTTGCCTCTACAGCATTTACCATATCCCATATGCTAAGTTCTTGACAATATTATTCATTTAATTGTCTTAACAGCCATAAGAAACAAGTATTACTCTTCTATGGATCAGGAAATCTACAGATAAAGAAACTGTGACACCCCCCACCCCTCACCAGGATGGTGCAGGAGCGCTAGACCCCGATGGCATGGGGACAAGGGAGCTGGACTTGTGCCTTGCCAGGGTGGTGGGGGAGAACTGGCTCTGGTGGTGTGGGTACAGGAGAGCTGGCAGCCAGACCAACTCAGCTGCCATCCAGGCCCAGATCCAGCGCTTCAAGCTGGCCCACCCCAACATCTACCCCATCTATGTGCTGTGGAAGCACGTGTAGACTTCCAGATATGCAGTCACGGGATCTGCATGACTCAGGGCCACAGCAGGATATATGAGCAGAGGCTCCATGAGAGTCCAGAATTGAGGGTGCAGCAGAAGCCAGAGGCCTTGAACTAGACTAATGGTTCATTTCCATGAATATTTGCAAGTAAAGTTGTTTGGGCAAATTGGTACACCACATGACATCCCAAAACTTCCAGTGCCACTATAAGGAACAGATATGTGATGGAGAGGCGGAAAAGATGGTACATGCCCAGAAGACTGTGGTTGATTGGGGAGCAAGATATTGCCCAAGGAGGTAGGTGAAATGGTTTTTTTCTAATTTTTATTTTATTCTTTTCTCTTGGGAGGGAGGTTACAAGGGTGGAGGGTGGATAAGGAAGGACTGGGAAATTAGTGGTATTGGGGTGCCTGATGTGACATTCCCCAAGATTCAATATGAAACTATATGGCACACAGGCGTTAAGCAGTCTGTCTGAGGCCACACTGCTCATATGTAATAAAGGCAAGATCCAAACTCGAGGAGTCTGGCTCCTGTCTGTGTTTTTATCTCTGCGTTAGGGAAATGCTATCAAAGCAAAGGGCAATTTAAAACAGACAGTGCGAGCAAAGAGCAGAAAGTGAAGTAACCAGGTTGGAGGCGAAAGGAGGAGAAGAAAGAGAGGGTGGTCAAAAGCAAAATGCCACCTTTAAATGAGAGGAACAACTCTGGTTTCTGGTTTTTCTTTCCATCTGTGGCACTGTGAGCATGGTTAGTACAGTGCTGCTCATTTCAAAATTACAAAATTTTTTCATGATCTAACCACAAAAAATAAGTAAATAAAATGGTGGTGGAGGTGTTATCTAATGTAACATATTCCTGGCTATTTTCATAATCATGAAATCAATGTTTATTCTACAAGAAACTACAACTATAGAGCTATGAATGTAGTATGGACAAGGCCCTGAGTCTAATCTACAACACAGGGGGGAAAATCACATTAAGTAAATACATCCATAATTTTCCCATTTACAATAATATGGGGACTGTGGAGATGGCCCAATTGGTAAGATCCTGTCTGCACAAAATTTTGGAGGTAGAGGCAGGTAAATCTCTGTGAGTTTGAGGCCAGCCTGGTTTATAGAGTGGTTTTTAGGACAGGCTCCAAAGCTACAGAGAAACCCTATCTTGGAAATAAAAATAAACAACCAAACAAAAAGTTAAAAATAACAAATGGAAATTTTCATATTTCAAATAAAAGGCATTGGATACTATTTTGTTTTTTAAATCATCTTTTTTCTTACTTTCAATACTTTTTAAAACTCATGTTCTAGAAATTGCATATTAACATTCACTTTGAGACAAATGACATTTTGTAAATAACACTCAGAAGGTCTGTGTTATGATTCTAATATGAAATGTCCCCCATGTAGACAGAGGCTGCTCATTCATTTCCCAGCCACCCAGACTCAAAATAATCACACTGAAACTGTTATTAACTGCAACACTGCTGGGCCATGACTCTAACATATTCCTAGCTAGCTCTTACATCTTAAATTAACCCATTTCTATTGATCTGGGTATCACCACGTGGTTGTGGCCTACTGGTAAGGTTCCATCAGGCATCTGTCTCCTGTGGTGGCTGCATGGATTCTCACTGACTCCGCCTACTCTCTCCTCCTCTGTCTGCTTGGAATTTTTGCCTTGCCCTACTCTGTGCTGCAATAGGCCCAAAACAGATTCTTTATTAACCAATGGTATTCACAGCATACAGAGGGAAATCACACATTCCGTTTCGAGCCCTTGAAGTCCAGCTTTTGAAGCTGTTTTGTGAGGTTATGAAAGTCATAGTAGGTGGCACCTAGATGTCAAAAATTGTCACAGGGCCAGAGGCCATGCATTGAACGTTAGGAGGCATTCTCAGCTCCTCTCTTGTGCAGCAGTTTCCTGACTGCCATGAGGTGAACAGTTCCTCTCTGAAACAGCAAACCAAAATAAATACATCCCACGACGTCATTTAAGAACTCTCTCATGTAAAGCTCACTAATGCTCTGGTCAAAGAAAGATAACACGCATCCACACCACAGACAAACACTGCTCAGCATTAGCATGTGTTCAGGTCTCTGCACATGTGTCTCTTTCCTGTCGTGAGAAGGTCATTCATGCACCAGGCTAAACCCAATAAAGGTCTCTGAGGGCGTAGCTTGAGTTGCAGCTCTAAATGTTTCTGAATGATTCTCAAATGCAATGAGGTTGAGTGCTATAGCATTTGCTGGTTTTGTAATTTTGGAATCTTTAGCGAAAAGAATGGTGGCAGTTGTTCAGCGGCTTCATATGAAAGGAACATTAGAGTCTGTCATGAGTGCACCATGCTCTCGCATACAAGTTGGCAGAATTTATTTTGGACATAACTTTAATTATTTTCATGTTCATGGATGACTTCTAAAAGTAGTTAGGGCCCTTTTCTGTCTCTCTCCCGAAGAGGTAGCTTCTCCTCTCCTCTTCCTCCTCACCCCCCGTTTCTCTTTCTCTCTCTCTCTCTGCCTCTCTCTGCTCTTCCCCCTTCTCCCCTTTTTCCCATTTCCTTTCCCCTCCATAACCCACTAAATAAATACCCACTTTCTCTGCAAAAAGAAAAAAATAGTTATGGCTTCATTTATAGCACTAACAACAGACAGATTGACAATGGTCAGAAAGACCAAAACAATAGTATAAGCTGGAATATGCAGGAAAAGATAGAAAACACAGAGCCAGACATAGTTAATGTACATCATGTGACTGAAATCAAAGTTTTAAAGTTCTAAGTCATGGGGAAATTCCTTGCAATCTAAAAGTTTGCACAGCTTCAATTTTTAAATGTTTTTTAATTATTCTTTTCTATTTTTATTTACATGTGTGTGGGTGTTTCTGTGTAAGTATATGACATGTATGTGTAGGTACCCATGGAAGCCAGGAGAAAACATCAAATCCCCTGGAGCCAGACTTGTAGATGGGGATGGTCAGAACCAAATTTGGTTCCTCTGGAATTCGGGTCCTCAGGAAGATCAGCAAATAGTCTTACCTGCTGAGCCATCACTTCAGTCTCCAATTTTTAAGAATAGATGGATACTGCCTAGTAAGAGTAATATAACAATGGGGCTGGAGAAATGGCTTAGTGGCTGAGAGAATGTACTGATCTCCCAAGGACCCAAGTTCAGTTCCCAGGGCCAACATCAGGTAGCTCACAACATGAGTAATCCCAGCCCCGGGGAAATACAACATCTCTAGCTGCTGTGAACAACACTTAGACTTACATAAACACACACGCAATAAAATTAGAAATAAAAGATTCAGATAGCAAGTTTTAGTGATCATAAAGCCACCTCATGAAAGATTGAAGAGATAAGATAAGAGATGACCAGAATAGAAGAAGGTCAGGCCAGGAGCCTATAGCCAGCACAGGCCATGTCAAAGACAGCAGCAAGTCCGAGAGGCTTAAGAGGTACTTATAAAACAGGAGTTTGGGGAGTACAATTGCAGACTCCAAACTCACACCTTCTTCTGCCTGAGGAATGTGCCCATTACTTTCTCCTTCCATTAGGGTCCTTATCAGATAAGAAGTCAACTATTTGAAAGCCACAAAGCAGACTGCATTCCATTCTGTGCAAAGTCCAGCTGAGTCTTGTGAGTTAAAGAACACTCCTTCAGGTCAGTGTGGCAGCAGCCTAACTGTCCATAACTAGGTGATTAAATATTCATAATTCTGTTTTCCAGTTTCCTTATAATACTATATTCCACTTGCTTCCTTAGTTGGGATCTGGATATGGTTATGAGGGTCTCAAAACTATTTTGGTAATGGTTCAAGGACAGAATCAAACACATTCAAAGAGTGAAATAGCACCTGGAATCCTAAAACAATAATAGAGATGAGAAGAGAGAGGCTAAGCCTTGAGTTGCAGCATCCTTGCTGTGTTGACGGCCAGGCTCCAGGAGGACTTTCAAGGGAACCAGTGAGGAGCCAATCAAAGCCATTCGATCCATTAGGAGAATCTCACCCAAAGCATGGCAGGGAACTTCAGGTGGTAATAAATAAAGCACATGGCTGTGACTTCCTGAGACTATCAAGACTGTGGAAGCCCTGGTAGGGAGACAGAACGTCCCTGCTTAAGTCTCCCTCCATTATGTAACCTGTGTACGAGCCCTGACATCACAGCATGAGAGAGTAACCTGAAAGGCAAAAGTCATGCACACTGTGTTTCTTTGGGATATTGTCAGCATCCCATGAGCTGCCATATACCTTAACATATTTGCTATGATTTTTAATGTGGTGTCAAACACAAGTCAAGGAAAAAGCAAGAATGGGCTAATGCTGCATAAAGGGCTAGGGATTCCTGCATGAGAGAAAATGGGGAAGAAAGCCACTTTAGACCACATTAAGGTTAGATTCTTCAGTGGAGAAACCTGCCTAGAAGGATATATGTGTATATATTCTGACTTTTTAAAGTTATTTTGGCTTAGATGCTGTTGACTAGAAAATCCAACCAGTATAGCGTCAGCATCTGGTGAAGACACTGTGGCTATATTAACATGATGGGCAGTGTCATATGGTTAGGAGACACTAGGAAAGAGAGAAGGCAGAAGAGTAAGGAGACACCAGGGTTACTCTTTTATAATAATCCACCCTCTTTGGCTCACCTCTATTCCTGTAAGATATAATTAATCCCCTCAGGAAAACAGTCATGATGAAATCACCTCCCTCTAGGCCCTACCTCTTAAGAGTTGTCCTGGATAGTTTTATGTCAACTTGACACAAACTAGAGTCATCTGAAAAGATGGAACCTCAACTGAGAAAATGTATGTCTCCACAATATCTGGCTGTAGGGCATTTTTTTAATTAGTGATTGAAGAGGGAAGGCTCAGCCTATTGTGGGCGGTGCCACACCTGGGCTGGTAGCCCTAGGTTCTATAAGAAAACAGATTGAACAAGTCATGGAGAGCAAGCCAGTAAGCAGCACCCCTCCATGGTCTCTACATCAGCTCCTGCCTCCAGGTTCCTGCCCTGCTTGAGTTCCTGTCCTGACTTTTTTGGATGATGTGGAAAAGTAAGCTGAATAGATCCGTTTTTCCCCAACTTGTTTTAATCACGGTGTTTCACTGTAGCAATAGGAACCCTAAATAAGATAAGGGTCTATATCTTTAAACACAAACACCTTGGGCCCAAGCTTTTGAGGAACAAAACTTTATCTAAAGCACGGCACCAACACCTCACTGGATAAGGTGCGAGGCCTCTATGACCACACTATGGTTTGCAATATGTTGTTTAGGCTACCGTACCATGAGGATAATTAATCTTGATTACTTTTTTAAAAAATCTTGTTCCTCTACTTTGACTAAGATAGGTTTATTTGCATGTTTACAAACACTAATACTTGGATTGAATTTTCAGTCTTCCTCACTGCCCAGTCTTGCCAGCATCTCAATTTGCCCTTTCAGGCAAAAATCTATAGGGTAAGCACAAAGTTTCCTGTCTTCAGAAACAGATTTTCATCCAAATTTTGTAGAGTGGAAATGGTCACTGGAAGGTAAGTTGGTGGAAAGAATGGGAAGTTAGCAATCATATTTTGCCCATCTCCCTTTTATGTGCAGTCCTGTGCAGTTACAAAGACTACTTGTCTATCTGGCTATGGTGGAAGGAAATAGCTGCATGCCACTAGGCTGGACCAAAGAGGGGAAGAAGCGGTCTGCCTGGGTGGCCCAGTACAGCTGGACAGAGGTTGCAGCTTGCACACACAGCTCGCTTCTCACTGGGTGTGTGTCGCCTTTGCGAGGTTGTTTTTCAGCACAGGGGTTTCATGTGTTGATCCCTCCTTAACAGCCAGCACAGCCGGGCAGCTTTTAATGGAGAAAGAC
>LOEQ01003280.1:12922-43941 GCA_001685075.1 Bramus lutescens | reverse complement strand
AGAGAGAGAGAGAGAGAGAGAGAGAGAGAGAGAGAGACCCTAAATAAAATAAAAATTTTAAAACAATTAAAAAAAATTACTTCTAGCTAGGCATGATGAAGTACCTGTAACCCCCGCCCTGGGGAGGGTGAAGATGCAAGAAGGATTGGTTCAATGTATTTCTCTACTGCATAGTGAGTTTGAGACCAGGCTGGGCTACACAAGGCACTATCTCAAAACAAAGCAAAACAAAAATGCTTCTGCTCAGAAAGAGAAGGGGTGACAGGGAAGGAGAAAAAAAGGACAAGAAAGAATAATAAGAGGGTGTTTTCTGCACATGTGATAATTCTTAGGGAAACTCTTATTGTACTCAATTAATAACATGCTAATGAGATTTTAAATTACTGCTGAGTACTACCATTAAAGGCAATATTTATCTTCTCTTTTCGGTTTACTTTTATTTCCCTCAATGAACAAGCATCACATTTGTACAAAGAATGCGTGTTCTTTTGAGTTTAAACTGGAAGAGCAATTGAGGCTTCAAGGTACATTAGACATTTTATCTAAAGTGACCTTGTGCCTACAAGCACGCATTTCTTAGCATCCCCGGCATGCTATGAACCACTGAAGAATTTCTCCCTCTTTCAGAAGAAAAAGCAAGAAAGAGATAAGAGCAACTTTTTTTGAAAAGCCTGTCTATATATCGATTCTTTTTTCAATTTCAATTCCAAACAATCAATTCCATCCTGTCTTGCCTTAGGCTCCCTCCTCAGTGCCTAAAATCGGAAGCGAAAGGGGAGCCGTCACCACGGTTTGACAAGACCACTTTCGAAGCACAGAATGTTCCACTGTGATCCACAAGCATAGCGGCTCCGGCAGCCGGCGTACAACCCTAGGACTGTTCTGAAAGGTAACTTTATAAACAATACACCACTCCTGTCAAGCCAAGATCGCCTTTCCTTGGGAGCGCTGTACAGCTCCTTCTAAGTGGTTCTGGTCTCTGAGGCAAATGTGTATCCAGGCGCTGCGTGGAGGGTATTTGCCAGGGAGAATAGCAATGCCCAGGTACACACACAGTATGTGTTTTGCTCTGCAAGTTTTCCCAGTAAACAAGAATGAAGCCATCAAAAGAAAAGAACGCTAATTTTAAATCAATTAAATTTAAACAGAAATACTTCCTTTGGGGATAGTTGCCTTTTGGTTAGCACACGAATTTTGTAGACTTGTGTTATTTACGAGCAAACTGTTTTTGAAACACATATCAGTGGCATTGAGAGAAGAAATCCAAGTGGTCTCTCCTGCGGCTTCTTTCTAGGCCATGAATTACTGAGGATATGGGCCTAGCAGGCTGTTATTGCTCCAGCCTAGTTCTAGTCAAGCTATGTGCAGACTCAGTCTCTGCGTAAGAAAAACCACCCATATATGATATTTACTGCCAGGAAAGCGGAAACCAGGAAACCAGAAAACATGATTCTCTTCCGGATCACATAAGCACCACTAGCCCAAAGGACACTCACTGAGGTCAGGCATGGTCTAGCATATCCATCCAGGGTGGGGAGTGGACTCTGCACTCTGGATACTGCCTAAAGAGATTCTCTCGCCCAGCCTTGTTGGAAATCTGCCTCTGATTATGTCTGGGTCCCATGGGTAGAAGAGGGGCCGAGCAAAGCCCTGGTTAACCCAGCTGAGTCAAAGGGACGATTTGTCTGTAGCTTAGATCTTGGCTTTACTCATGAGGAACCGCTTCCAAAGATGACAACCATCTCGCAGCAGCTTTAAACAAACAGATCAAAACGGTACAAGGATCCCTGCAGAGGGCACCTCACCTGCCAAAGCTCCTGTCACTAAACCTCCGCTTTAGATTTGCTGCCATTGTCTGAGATAAGTTATTTGACGGAAAGCAATTTGGATATTGTCTTCCTCCGCAGGGCTCCGCAGCCACGGAGATTGATGAAAAGCAGTGGTTTGGAGGAGGGGGTCTGACACGGGCTTTCTCTGTTCGGTACAAATGATGCGGCCTTTGCTTGGGGAAACAACAGGCCAGAGGGACTGCACTGTCTCCAGGGGAAAGAGTGGGCGTAAACACGAAGTTAGTGGCTTTGCCGAATGACTGACGGTGGGCTGCTGCAGGAGCATGTTTCCGCGTAAGGATTTCTCAGCATTCGCGGGGCGGTGTTTCAGCATCATCCGGGAGTATCAGGGCAACTTAGCAACACTGGGCAAGTTGAGCCATGTTACCTGGACATGTTACCCAACATTTAAAACACATCAGCATAGCTGACCCTCCTCCAGCTCACATTCCAGATGGACAGGGCAAACGCGCCTAACTTAATAAAGAAGACCAAGAAGAAAAAAAACTTGCCTCAGTTTACCTGGCCAAGTATGTTACTTTTTACACACCAATACATCCTCTCATAGAGCGGAGGTCAGGAAACTGGGTGCCTTTTTTCTTTCAATTCAATCAACTATTTCATGAGCATGTGTTATATATCAGTCCCCCTTACCAGTACTATAAGGTTATTGATAACAGTGTGTCAAACCCTTCTTTAAGGTTACAGTCTAGGAGCTGTAGAGCTGAAGCAAGTCGGGATGAATTACAAGCTGCAAGGAACACTGTAACCTTGTCTATAAAGTCCCATGTGAGCACAGCAAGAATAGCCATCGGCACCTGAAAGACGTGCCACACTGTGACACACGCAACTTTCAACTCTCAGTCTTTTTAAATTACATTTATTCATGTCCTTATTTATCCTCTCTTATTCTCTTGCTTTCTCTCCCTCCCTCCGTGTGTGTGTGCGCGTGCATGCATGCATGTTCGTTTGTGTGTGTGTGTGTGTGTGTGTGTGTGTGTGTGTGTGGTGCGTGTGTATCTGTGTGTCTATGTGCTTGGGTATGCATGTATGGCATGCATGTGGAGGTCAGAGAACAACTTACAGAAGCTGGTTCTCCTTTCACCATTGGGGTCCCAGGGATCGAACTCAGGTCATCAGCCTTGGTACCAAGCAAATGTACCCACTGAACCTATCAGCCAACCTCAGTCGCGATTTCAGTATCAGAAGCTCTGACTAGATTCGAAGAGAAGAAAATCTCATCTCAGTTCTGGATTTATCTTCATAAATACTTCTAGAAAAATTATAAAAACCTATTTACAAAATGCAAGGCTAGCTTTTATTTGTATTAGCGACCTCTGGGGGATGGGGGAGTTGGCACCACCAGGAGTTCCAGGTTCCTGTGTCCGCCAACGAAGAGTTGAGCAGAAACACACAATGCCAGCAAAATCAAAAGCAGCTTGTGAAGACTGAATACACTTTTGAGTGGGAAAGGCAGAGCAGGCTGTAGCAGAGCGAGTGGGTGAAGCTCAAACCCAGCAGCCCTGCTACACGAAGGACGGGGGTTTTATATCACAGCTTTAGGAGCAAGGTCTTGGGGCTTCTTTTCTTCTGCACATGGTCTACCTGTTCCCACATGACTACACATAACCTTACATATTACATGTTTAACAAACATCTGAAGTCTCCATACAGGGAGGACTCTTTCGTATTAAAATGAGCCATGGATGATTTTTCAGACATTCTGGGTACCTGTGTGCCCATACCAAGGACATAAGCCAGTTTCGTGGTCTAAGCTGGGGTTGTTCAACTTTCCCCTTTGCCAACAACGGATTTTCTCACATGCTGCCTCTGCAGTCTTCTCTCCCCCACCCTATCCCCCTGCCTCCTTAGTAAGACCCAAGCCTCCTATGGATGGGATTTAGTTTGATCCCCATCTCAGAAGGTAGGTAAAGATCTTACCATCTGCCACTGGAGCCCCGGAAGTGAACAAGTACATAATTCAAACCCAGGGTGGTGCCTGGTGCCCACATGACCCTTGACATTGGCGTTATGAGTTAGAAATGCAGGCCAACCTTTTACTGGTGAACTTAGTGCCAGTTCATGACTTTCCCTGAACATCCAGGGGGAGCTTTTCGAATTTACAAGAGGGGCCAGTTACTTTTCTGCTGTATCTCAGTCGGGCATCCACCCTCCTTTTCTGTCATGCGCTACCACCCCAGGGGAACGCCAAGCCGTACTCCCCAGGCATCCTCGCTGCTCACTTTCTATTACACGGTGAAGATCAGAGCGGGAGAGCAGGGGAGACAGCTTCAGATTTGTGGGAGCAACTCTACAGGTGTCTGCCTCCTCTTGACTCTAGGTCAGCTTCTCTGCATAGTGTTCCTGGGCCCTATAACCTGACAACCTACCTGGAATTGGGACTGACCCTAAGGACCAATGTCAGACAGACCTCTCCTTTTTCAGAGTTCCTCCAACACGTTTTCCCACTGGCTCTTACAGTGAGCCCACAAACACTTCTGTTTTGCTTTGTTTTTTTTTTTTTGTTGAGATGGGGTCACTTTATATAGTCCTATCTGTCCTAGAACTTGCTACATAAACCAGACCAACCTTGAGCTCACAGATTCTCCAGCCTCAGCCTTCTGAGTTCTGGTTAAAGGTGTGCACCACCACATCCAGCCCATCAAACGCTGCTGTTTGAAGTATCTAAAGTGGACTTTTTCCCCCCCTAGTTGCCCAGACTGATACACAAAAAGAATATCACAAGAAACTCTATATAGTATGTAAACATCAAAATAATTTAAGAACTGCCAAGTATTGTAAGCTGAGAACTGAAAACATAATTCCCTCCACTGTGGCCCTACCAAGATCTGCATGTTAGGTGGAACAGCTATATGAGAACTGTCTCTGCTCACAGGTTGTTTCCAAATATCAGGAAGTTTAAGGCTTTCTTAATGATGCATGTGCCAATTTAATATGATTTCTAAAATAGGGATGATAAAAATACTGACCTACCTCATAGAGCCGGTTGGAACAACTAATTATCTCTCATAAAAACACTTCAACCTCCTAAAGTACCTCATAAAGGTTTATTATGAATAGTAATACTAATAGTTGAACATATAATGTGGTATCAAACGCCAGCCTGCTCCACAAGCTGATGGAGTTTTAAATTCTCTTTATGACTGCCCTGTTGTTTAGCAGTTCCAACGCTGAAAGCTCTTCACAGCTGTAAATTAGTCAATCCCCATGGTGCGCACTCCTGAGAGATAGGTCAGTATTATTTTCTATTACTATGGCAACAAATCTTATGTAAATGTCCAATGATGGAAGTTGGAGATGAGAAGCAGGAAAGGTTAAGTGACTTCTTCAAGACCACACATCAAGTAGGTGGCAGGGTCAACTTTAAAATGCAGAAGAGCTGACCCCCAAGGGGCATCCCAATCCACCTGGTCAACACCAAGGAGATTGCTGACATTCATTTGCTTAGAAATGCATGGAAACTGAAAACACCAATGTCATCCATCTGAGAAGAAGAATACTTATAATTTGTAGGCAGACGATTAATGACCACGTTTTGTCAGTCCATGGACAAGAGGCAGTAGCAGGCAAGGCAGTATAAATTTTGGTCAGACTGCTCACATCCATTCTTCAGCCAGCCCCTGCCTGCCACCTACTTTCTGGGTGGCATTAGGCTAGCTACTTCTGACCTCTGAACATCAGTTTCCGATCCTAGGTAGTAAAATGGAGCCAACAAGAAGATAGATTACTTTATATGGTTACTCTGAGGAGTTACCATAGGCACATACATCAGAACCAAGCGACTAATAAGCATTCAATAAGCATCATTGTTAGATCCTATGAGACAGGAACTGCTCACTGCATGACAATACAGTGATACAAAGTCCAGAGATGCATGAGACACAATCCATGCTTTTCAGTATAACAGGCTTGTCAAACTGTAATTTGCCAGGTCATGATGAAATCCAAGGCTGGGGATGTTAAAGCAAAGCCACGTGTTATCAAAGGAAAGGATGCGATGGCTTAATCCTCCATGACAGCTTCTCTGCTCACTGTCTTTCACTTGTCCTTGGGTTTCTGTTTCCACGTAGTTAATTTTATTTATGCTTTAGCAAAGAGAAAAAAAACACAAGTGAACTGTCAGTAAAAAGTATTAAAGAGTATCATGGATGATCAGGGAAAAAGGGGGTGGCGGTCATTTCTTTCTGGTGACCTTGGAGCCAGTTCATGGCTCTCCTTGAACACCCAGAGGGAAGTTACTGAATTTACAAGAGGGGCTAGTTACTTTCCTGCTTCTCTCAGTTGGGCATCCACCCTCCTTTCTGCCATGTGCTACCACCCAGGGGAACACCAAGTCACACTGCCCAGGCACCCTCGCTGCCTTTCTATTTCATGATGAAGATCAGAGGGGAAGAGCAGGGGAGACAGCTTCAGGTTTGTGGGAGCCTCTCTACAGGTGTCTGTTCCTTCTGACCCTACGTCTTGTACAGCTTCTCTGCCTAGCGTTCCTGGGCCCAGTAACTTGGAGGCCTTCAGTTTGCAGCCCTCCTGCAACCTGGGAGTGCTGAGACAAGAGGTGTTGCCGGAATTTGTTCTTTATATATTTAAAAATAAGATAAGCTTCTACCAGTGTACATGACTTGACCCCAGCGCTGAGGTGGTAAAGAAGCAAGCAGATCTCAAGAGTTCGAGGCCAGTATGGCTACCTAGTGAAACTCTGTCTCAAAACACAAACAAATGACCACACACGCACACACACAAAATCAGATTTTAAAACTTCAAGAAGTCTGTGAGGATTGGTAGGGGCGATCAGGATGGTGGATCCCTCCTGAAGGAGTATGGACAGATAGAAGCAAAAGGATGCCAGAGCCCCTCCCCCACAAAGAAAGAGGGCTGGGGGATGGTTACTGAACATCTGCCGTGGTCCGGCACTGGTGTCATCATAACTTACTTAGCAGAGGCATTTTAAGAGTTTAGCTATGAAGATAACTTCTAAAACAAAAATATAAATTATCTTAAATATGAAAATAATTTCAAAGTGAAAAAGGAGAAAACGCGTGAAAAAACACAGCAAACATCCCTTAAGCATAAAAATAACAAAATAAGATAAATCTGACATGTTAATTTTGTCAGTAGAAACATACAGAATTAACTCACCTGGTGAAAGATTTTACTCACACACACACACACACAAAGATCCAACTGTGTGTTCTATTCTAGACACACATGCAAAACAAAGTTAATTCAAAAAGGGTAAACAGAGTCAGGTGGTAATGGCGCACCCCTTTAATCCTGACACTTGGAGGGAAAGGCAGGCAGATCTCTATGAGTCTGAGGCCAGCGTTGTCTATGGAATGAGTTCCAGGACAGCCAGAGCTGTTACACAGAGAAACCCTGTCTGGGGGGAAAAAAAGGTGGGGGAGGGTAAACATAAAAGAATTGGCAAAGATTTTCCAGACAAATAGGGGTGCGTATATGTGTGTACATGTGTGTATGCATGTGTGTGTGCATTTGTACATGTGTGAATGTATGTGTACATATGTGTGTATACATGTGTATATAGTGTATATATGCATGTATGTGCATGTATGTGTGTATGTGTAATGTGTGAATGTATGTGTAGCTATATGTGAATGTGTGCATACATGTGTGTATATGTGTATGTATGCCTGTGTTTGTTTTCACGTGTGTATGCATGTGGATGTTTGTGTGTATATGTGCATGTCTGTGTGTTGTGTTTGTGTGTATGGATTGCAACCCAGCATCATCCCAAGATGAGAAGCAAACTGTGTTTTATCCACATTACATTCCTGATTTTGGCAACGGTACTGTATGTACAAACTCTTATTCTTAGATGCAGATACTGAAGAACTTCCCGAGGTAAGGATCTACCCTCAAGTATTCAGTGGGGAAAAGAGAACGGTGGAGTGAATGGAGAAAGCCCTGACCAGCCCTCTATAGGTATCAGTGAATATTTGTATCTCTCTTGCAACTTTTCCATAAGTTTTAAATTTTGCCAAAATAAATAAGGTTTTTAAGTAATAATGCCCAGAACAAACTTCTTAGAAATGATAATTCTTTTACCTTCAAACAAACATGTCATTTTGAAAGCTGCCAAAGTTTTTCTAATATGTATCTGGTGTTGAGAACGTCTGAGCCAATCAATCCATGAGACTTTGTGATTGGACTCATGAGGTAACACTAAAAGACACTGTGGTAAGCAAAAACATGGCACCAAGAGTGTTCAAAACTGAGGAGAGGTAGATACAAACATTAAGTCTATTGCATTGATGCATGAGATGTTTCAAAACATTTCTGCTAGATGGAGCATGGATGGCAGTCATAGTAGTTGAAGCAAAGACATGGGACCACAACCCAAAGCACTGTTGAGGGGATCACAGAAGGTGGAACATTGGCTTGTTAGCTCCAGGAAAAGGGGAAATGTCAAAATGCTGTGTTGTCTGGAGGATTCTTGGCACATATGCGCATGACACCAGCGTGTTAAGGCATCCCATATCCCTCACCTTTTGTCTTCTGCTAGCATTACCCCCCATCAAAAACTCCAGAGAATTTCTCTTTACAGAAGCTGAACAGTTTGGTTTGTAACAAGCAAAGACTCTGAGTTAGATACTGTTGCCCACAGATATGAGCCCCACCTAAGGAGGAGTTCAAGCCTACTCACCCCAAAGCTAGGCAACTAGGAGTGTACCCCAAACTTCCTGTTCATAACCAAGCAGAAGACCTTCTTGAGAAGACAGAGGAAATGCAGAGCATTTGCTTTTAAACTCTCGATTTTATTTATGTGTACGGGTGTTTTACCATCATATATGTCTACACTCCACGTAAATGCCTGGTACCCAAGGATATCAAAAGAGGACATCAGATACTCTGCAAGTAATTACAGGTGTTTAAAGCCACTGTGCGGATACTAGAAATGGGACCTGGGATCTCTGGAAGAGTTGTCAGTGCCCTTAATTGCTGAACCATCTTTCCAACCACTCACTGCCTGTTTTTAAATATGACTGAACAATTATTATTAGATTAATTATTAATAATTATTATTAGTCTGTTAGAACACAGAGGGGAGACACAACAGAAACAACAACCAAAAGTTGTTGAGAGTCAGAAGTCATGTGTCAAGAACATCACAAGAAAACCCACAAAATCAGCTAACCTGGGCTCACAGGGGCTCACAGAGACTGAACCGACAATCAGGGAGCCTGCATGGGACTGACCTAGGCCCTCAATATATTTACCGTCAAATTGATTTGCATCTAGAATCAACTAAGAGCCAAGCATCTAAAGAACGAGGTCCATGAGGACACTTTCAGGAAGAATTAACTGAGGAAAGAAAACCCTCCCCTGCGGTTGGTGGCATCTTTGGGCATCACAACAGATATAAAGAGGTAAACGGAAACAACAGTGCTACTTGCCTGCCTTTGCATCTTGCTGGTGAGTGCATCTACACTGCTGCTGTGGCTGCTGCCATGGCTGCTGCTGCTACCACTGCTGTCATCTTCCACTGACATTGGAACCCAGCTTCTTTAACCTCAATGTGGACCAAAGCTCTCTCCAAAAATCTTCCATGTCTTAAGTACCAGAATGGGACTGCTGAGATGTCCGACTTCATGGACTAAGCAACTGTCCCATTCTTGGCCTCTCTGGAGTGCAGATTATACTACACAATCCATTAAATCACCATTTGTAATTTATGGTCATTCTATTCCTCTAGTGTACCCTGTGAAGACAATAATTAGAAACTTTAACATCGATGAAGTTGCCATGGAAAACGGGGCTGGGGTGATAAGGGGTAGAAGATTGACACTTTCCAAATTAGCCCTTCTGTGTCTGCGTTCCTCTACTGTTACCACATGCACACGTTTCTGCAGTAAGTGTAAGATGTAAAAGTGACAAAGTATAAGGGACTTAGAAGGTCCTGAACAACTAGCAGTCTGGTGCTGATTTTCAGATGATTCGGGATCACATATTACCCTGGACCATTTCTTAAGGCCTTATCATGGTGATACCCTAGGACGTTTGGTGGATCTAGTAGCCAATCACTATATCCTTCCATTACTAAAGGAAACATGGGAACGAAGGAGGAGACAACAAGGACTAGAGTGTGATGTGGGATTCCCCTCTGTATGCTGTGAATACCATTGGTTAATAAAGAAACTACTTTGGACCTATTGCAGGGCAGTGTAGAGTTGGGTGGGGAAAACTAAAATGAATGCTGGGAGAAAGAAGGCAGAGTCAAAGAGGAGTCATGGAGCCTCTGCCAGAGACAGACATGCCAAAATTTTGCCGGTAAGCCACAGCCACATGGCAATACACAGATTAATGGAGATGGGTTAGTTTAGGATATGAGTTAGCCAGAAATACGCTTAAGCTATTGGTCAAACAGTATTGCAAATAATATAGTTTCTATGTGGTTATTTTGGGTCTGAGCAGCCAGGAATTAACAAATGGTCTCCTACTACAAGAAGGAGTCCAAATAGATAGTCAAATTGGCTGATGTCAAGTCAGAAAACAGGTCCTCCAGGAGGGTTCCCAACAGGAGGAGGTAGAGCTTTGAGGACCAGCCAAAGTCCAGAGATGCTGTGTGAAGCTGAAGTCACATAGAGTAATAAACTCCTAAACTGATGAAAGTCATGAGCTCTGCACTGGTCCTTAGGGTCACAAAACAGGATCTCCTAGTAAACAGGCTTCTCCTGGTAAACAGGCTTCTCCTGGTATATAGACTTCTGGTAAACAGGCTTCTCCTTGTAAACAGGCTTCTCCTGGTAAACGAGCTTCTCCTGGTGTATAGGTTTCTCCTGGTAAACAGGCCTGGTACTTTCCAGCCCTATCCTCATTCCCTCTGCACACACGTACGATGTCTGTCTCTTCAAGCTCGGCAATAAAAAGGCATTTCCCAATGCCAGTCCCTTAAGCCTTGTCTTCTAGCACCTCAGCCTTGTCTGCAGTAGGTAGAGCTCAGTGTTTTCACACTTGACAATCATAACCATTCTAGTTCGCTTTCTATTGCTATAGTAATGACCATGACGACAAGCAACTTGGGGGAGAAAAGAATTTATTGCATCTTACAGATCAGAGTCCACCATTACATAAAGATTCAGTACAGGGGCTCAAGACAAGAATTGCAAGTCTCTGCTGGATGCAGAGACTGAAGCAAAAACAGTGGAGGACATCCAAAAGAGGAATGATCTCCAAAACATATAGAACTCAAGAAACTAGGCATCAAAATACCAAGTAATCCAACTAAAAAATGGAGTACACATCTAAACAGAGATTTCTCAACAGAAGAAACTCAAATGGTGGAAAAATATTTGAGGAATTGGTCAACATCCTTAGCCACCAGGGAAATGCAAATTAAAACAACTCTGAGATACCAGAATGGCTAAAAAATCAAAACCACTGATAACAACTTATTCTGGAGAGAATGTGGAGTAAGGGGAACACTCCTCCACTGCTGGTAGGAGTTCAAACTTGTACAGCCACTTTGGAAATCAGCATGGTGGTTTCTCAAAAAATTAGGAAATAATCTACCTCAAGATCCAGCAATACCACTCTTGGGTATATACCTAAAGGATGCACACTCATACCTCAAGAACATTTGCTCAACTATGTTCATAGCAGCATTATTTGTAATAATCAGAACCTGGAAACAACCTAGATGCCCCTTGACCGAAGAATGAATAAAGAATATGTGGCACGTTTACACATTAGAGTACTACTCAGCAGTAAAAAAACCAATGACATTTTGAATTTTGCATGCAAATTGATGGAACTAGAAAATACCATTCTGAGAGAGGCAACCCTGACCCAAAAGGATGAATATGGTATGTAGTCACTCATAAGTGGATACTAGGTATGAACAATGGGTATCAAAGCTATAGTTCATGATCTTAGAGAAGCTAAGTAACAAGGTGTACCCTAAGAAAAACATATAGATCTACCTGGAAAGTCGAAACAGATAAGATCACCTGACAACATTAGGAGCATGGGGGTATGAGGATGAAGGGAAGGTGGAAGGGAAAGAGGAGGGGAGAAGGGGAGGGAGGAGGAGAATTTGGGGGAATGGGATAGCCGAGATGGAGGAAGGACAGAGATGAGAGAAAGGAAAGAGATATCTTGATTGAGGGAGCCATTATGGGGCTAGAAAGAAACTTGGCTCTAGAGAAATTCCCAGGAATCCACAAGGATGACCCCAGCTAAGACCCTAAGCAATAGAGGAGAGGGTACACAAACTGGCCTTACCCTGTAGCCAGATCTTAAATATCACCATAGAACCTTTATCCAGCAACTGATGAAAACAGAAGCAGAAACCCATATTGGGGCACTGAACTGAGCTTTCAAAGTCCAGTTGAAGAGTGGGAGGTGTGAGAATATGAGCAAAGAGGTCAAGACCATGATGAGTTCACCCAATGAAACAGTCTACCTGAGCTAATGGGAGCTCACNTCTGGTGCCCTCTTCTGGCCTGCAGGCATACATGAAGACAGAATATTGTACACAAAATAAATATTAAAAATAATAAAATAAATATAAAAAATAAAACATTAAAATAAATATTTAAAAAAAGAAAAAGTGGTACATTTACAAAATGGTATTATAAAAATGACATCTTGAAATTTGCAGGCAAAGTGGATGGAACTAGAAAAACACAATCCTGAGTGAGGTAACACAGACCCAGAAGGACAAACACAGAATGTACTCATTCATAAGTGGATGTTATACATAAAGAAAAGGATAACCAGGCTACAATTCACAACCCCTGAGAAGCTAGGCAACAAGAAGGATCCTAAGAGAAATAGGCATGGATGCTCCTGAGAAAGGGAAATAGATCAGATCTCCTGAGTAAATTGGGAGGGTGATGGATAAGGGGAGTGGGGAGGAGAACATGAGGGAATGGGATGGTTGAGTTAGGGGAGGAACATAAAGGGAGAGCAAGGAAAGAGATATCTTGATAGAGGGAGCCATTAAGGGGTTAGGGAGAAAGCTGGTGCTAGGGAAACTCCCAGGGATCCACAAGGATGACCCCAGCTAAGACTCCTAGCAATAAGGGAGAGGGTGCCTGAATTGACCTTCCCCTGTAATCAGATTGATGACTACCCTAATTGTCATCACAGAACCTTCATCCAATAACTGATGGAAGCTGATATAGAGATCCACAGCTAAGCACTGGGCTGAGATCCCAGAGTCCAGCTGAAGAGAGTGAGGAGGGATTGATTTTATGAGCAAATGAGGAGACCCACAGAGACAGTTGGCCCAAGCTAGTAGGAGCTCACGGACTCTGGACTGACAGCTGGGGAACCTACATGGGACCAAACTAGATCCTTTGAATGTGGGCAACAGTTCTGTGGCTTGGGCAGTCTGTGGGGCCACAGTGGGAGTACAATTTATCCCCAGTGCATGAACTGGCTTTTTGGAACCCATTCCCTATGGAGAGTTACCTGGCTCAGCCTAGATGCAGTGGGGAAGTGCCTTGGCTTTGCCTCAATGTGATATTACAGACTTTGTTGACTCCTCATGGGAGGCCTTACCTTCTCTGAGGAATGGATGGCGGATTGAGTGGGAGGGATGTTGGGGGAAAGTGAAAGGATGGGTGGGAGGGGGAACTGTGCCTGATATGTAAAATGAAAAAAAAAACTACTGAATAAAGAATTTAAAAATTAAAAGCAAGCAAAAAAACAAACCAGTGGAGGAATTCTGCTTACTGGCTTGCTTATCATGGATTGCTCAGTTTGCTTTCTTAAACAACTGGGGACCACCTGCCCAGGGGTGGAACCACTATATTGGGCTGAGTCTTCCCACATCAATCATTAATCAAGCCCACAGCCTTGCCTACAGACCAAAATTAGGAAGGTATTTTCTCAACTGAAGTTCCCTCTTCCCAGGTGACCCTAGATTGTGTCAAATCAAGAAAAACAAAACAAACTAAACACATAAGGAGCACAATAGCACCATACACTTCCCTAGCATGTGTCCTAAGTCCTTCTACCCAACCATACCATCAGGCCTTTTCTTTTTCTTTTCTTTACTTTGAAGCCCTGACATCCCTCTTTCCTCTCTCAAGAAGGCCTACACAGGGCTGGCCTTCCAATAAGGAACTACACTTTCAGAGCCGCTAAAAGTAATGGCCAACTGAGATGGCTCGCACCAGTTATAGCAAAACTCAAAAGGCTGAGGCAAGAGGGTATCACAATTTCAAGGCCAACTGAAACACACAGTTCCAGGCTAGCTGGGCTACAGCATGAGACTCTGCCTCAACTAAAAATAAACCAACAAAAAGATGAAATCTTACTTTTAACTAAAACAAGTTTATCTTCCTACCTCGATCAAATTATCAGGAGAGAAACCTAAGACACTCTGCCTATCCACTTTGTGACATGGTTGTGACCATTGAGGTCTTATAGGATTCCAGGCGCTGTTAGTTTCTGGGGCAGGAGCCAGGGGTAGGGAGAACTGGGAACTGAAGAGGCAGAGTAGTAGAGTTGCTGCCTTTTGTTCCAGGCAATACCCACCCCCATCTAAAGTGTAGACCATTCCTATCGCTGACAAGAGTTCATAACCCTTAGGTCTGACCTGATCTGACCTGGCCTCTATTGCCGAGCAAGCCTGGTTCCAGGGGAAGCACCCGACAGCACTTGACATTATCTAGAGAAGGGAGGGCTGTGGTGTCCTCTGCTCCTGGTTCTTCCCTCGCTCCTTACAGAGTCGATTGTGTGATTTCTTCCAATTATTTTTGTGTCTACACCAAGGCTATTTGTTTTCCTTATTTTCGCAGACTTCATGCAAGCTTGGATCAAGGCCTCTGCTCTCAAAGGAGGCCTGTCAGCACAACTTCCCCTGCTGCCCCTCATCTCATGGCAGCCTCTCACTGCGCGTGTTATCTGGAGAGTACCGGGCAGCCGGCATGCTCAGACAAGCCGAACAAAAGAAATTCTACTGCGTATAAGAGAATGGAGTTTGGGGCATACCCTACAGCCCTAGAAATAGAAATGGTTTTTCTAGGATAACTTCACCTTCGAAGCTTTGTTTGAAACACAAACCCACAGGGCTGGAGAGATGGTTCAGAGGTTAAGAGTGCTGGCTTCTCTTCTAGAAGTCCTGAGTTCAATTCCCAGCAACCACGTGGTGGCTCACAACCATTTATAATGAGATCTGTATACCTGTTTACCTTCTTCTGGCCTGCAGGCAGAACCCTGTATACATAATAAATAAATCTTGAAGGAAATAAAGAAACACAAACCCACACCTGAATTAACTGTCTTTTCTCCCTTGCTTGTGAAAGAATTCAGAGGACAGCACACTTCTGAGGCGTCAAGTCACTCATTTGGTGACTTCTTTCGCTTTGCAGGCTGAATCCAAAGGAAGACTTCTAAGGTAAGAAGGAAGAAGCTGGAGTCAAGGAGCAAAGAGTGATTGAGTCGCCCACGATCCCCATTCCTTCTCTGTCACCACGCTTTTCCCCAGAGCAGCCGAGTAATTGCACCGCGGCATCATTTATTTTATGTACAACTGCCTCGCTTTCGCCTGAGACCAGGCTTTGTTTAAAAGTCCATTCAAGACCAGCTGTACTTCAGCTAAGGGTCACTCGAACCATCCGTGTAATCTGCTGTAGTCAAATGTCATTATGCCGTGTGCCCCAAGCCAGCAAATAAAGAAAATATAGTCACCTACATTCATAGACGTTGCAGTGTCTCTCGCTAGAAGTTTAATGTCTACAAGGATGGGTCAACAAAAAAGAGAGGCCGGTCCCACGGCATGCTCTGCTGTCTGCTGGGTGGCACTCATCTCTGGCATGCGAGTATTTATGTACACTTTGTGGGAGACTTGCTAATTGTCATTATGATTGCTTACTACAGTTTCCAAGGCAACAGTTGTCACTGCAAATGCTTCACTGCCAACTCAATTTCCATTCTCCTGTTGATATAACAAATATTATGTGACATTTTAACTGAAAATATCTGTAAATGGGCGTCTGAGTGTGCCGTGTTTCTTTAAAAGGGAAGGAAAACAATTATTAGCTTTTCATTATTCATCTCGGTGGTGTGTTTGATTGTTAATTATTTCCATTTCATATTTAGGAAAGAATGCACAGGGGTCCCATGAGGTCTTTAATTTTGATGTCCTGGATTCTGATCGTGATTTTCTCCAAATGACCCCCATGTGTGATTCAGCAGCCAGGAACTTGTCAGGAGACTGCCCCAACATCAAAAGCATTTCCCCATGGGTGTCACTGCCCTACCCATTCTGTTCTCAAGCAGCTCCTTTGACTTAGAAGTCATGTGACCAGAAAGAACAGCTAAAGCAGGAGTTCACCACTGGAGTTACCTCTGTCAAACCTTGAAATCACATCAGGTAATAGATCAGAAATACCGTGTGAGAAGGAGGTGGGCCTTGTCATCAAATCTAGTAAGAGCTGGAATTAAGAAATGCCACCTAAGTCCACAGTGCTGTCTCTAGTCAAGGACCCTAGAGGGACCCATGCTTCCAACCCAAGCTAAGGTCACTCTCTGCCCTAGTAGAGAGATGCACACCTAGTATACACAAGTATTTGCACAATTGTGTCTCTGTTTAGTGTGAATTTGCACATACTCCCCCACTTTTGTGAAGGCATGATGCTGGTCCTTGCTACCCTGAACCCTTTTCCTTTACTGGAACATCTCAGTCGTAGCCCCCTTTCAGGCTGGATTTCTAACACACTGTCTTTCTTTCATCTGGTTTCCAGATACTTCTAGCTGGATCCACTAATCCAGAAGGCAGAGCTGCTCAGATCTTTGGCACTGTATACATTCAGAATCATGATCCCCACCCAAGATGTTCCCATAGTCACCAGCCGGATCAAGCTATTCTTCCTTCCCTTTTCATTCTCTTTTCTTTGTTCCATTTTGTAATCTTCTGGAAGTCAAACACTACGCCTCTCACCTTCTCTCTACCCTCCAATAAGATGTGCTAAATGTTCAATAAACAACTGATTCAATGAATGTCTATAAGCACTCTGTGTGGATGTTCAAACAATTCAAAGAATAAGCTGAGTTTGAGCAGCTTCAAACCTTAAAAAGCTTCTCTTATACTTCCATAATAGGATATTATAAAACAATGTTGATAGCAGGGATTCACAGAAAAGACAGGAACCTCCTGTTGGGTTTCATTAAAAATACAGATTATAAAGAGTCTGAACCAGTTCTATGAACATATTTAAAATCATTGTTAGATTTATTAGGTGTGATGCTCTCAGCATGGTCAGGCTTTGTAAAAGACTCCTTCATTCTCTATCATTTCACAGTCCAGACTGAAATCTGTGTTTAAAAGACACTGTTTGGCATTTGCTTTGAAATAATCCCTATTGTGAGGAGACTGAGTAATAGAGCTTGTAATAGTCATGCCGATGAGTTGGAGCTGGGCAATGGGATGTAGGAATTGATAGTACTGTATTCACTGCTTTTTATGCATGAACTTTTAGTAATAAAGTGTATCTAAAACACATAACTGTAGAGAAACAGCAATCAGTGTTAAAGCTAGGTGGGACTATTTAATCTCCCAAAGATGAGAAACTGCTCCATAGTTACATGTGTGTTCAAAAATTACAAATTACCATTTCAGTTTTTTAGTAAAAATTTACTATTTCCAAATTTCACTTTTATCTACATATACATATTATATATATATATACTGTGTGTGTATATATGTAAACAAATTATAAACTTTTAAAACCTCAAGAGAGGAGCTAGCTACCAACTCTTTATTAATGTAATCTTAGTTGTTTATAATACTCAAAATCTGTACATCTACATATGTTATAAAATATTTTTACCTATTATTGAAAATAATTTTGCCATATAATGTATTTTGATCTTGGTTGCCCCTCCCCCAACCCCAGCCAGAGCCTCTCCACTTCTCCACCCACCCAACTCCATGCCCTTTCTCTCTCTCTTTGTAGAAAGATAAAAAAGAGGCAGATATACAAAAGAAAAAATACAAGAAACACATACATACAAGGCATAAAAACACAAAACTGAAAACCATAATACAGTATACAAGCAAAGTCCAGTACAACAAAAAAAAATGCCCATACAAAACCATATGAGACAAAAAGCCCATAAAAATACCACTGAGTTTGTTTAGAGACAGCCATCTACTGCTGGGCATGGGACCTACCCGTAAGTGTGATTAATATGCACAGTGAGACTCTATTGAAGAAAATCAATTTTTTCCTTTGCAGGTAGATGTCAATTGGATATTGCTTGTTGCTTTGGAATGGGAGTCCATGTCCACTTCCCCCTTCCAGTGCTAAGACCACATCTGGCCTAAACCTGTGCTGACCCTATGCATTCTGCTGCAGTCTCTTGGAGATCTATGTGCTTCAGTCCTGTTGTACCTAGATATTTCATTCACTTGGACCTTTACCACCCTCATCCATGTTCTGTTATCCCTAGTTTATAAAGATGTATTTTGTATATTTATTTTTCCTTAGTAATGTATATTCAAGTAATGCTACCATCTTGATTTTTCCACCATAACAAATGAGTTTGTATACTTTAGAAAATACATTTTCTGAATATATTAGTAGGGCAATGTCATAATGTATTATTGTAAATATAAACATTTTTCTATAGCAAAGAGAAAAGATAGTAATTACCTGTTTAATCATAATAAATTTGTATTAACTTCCTATTGCTGTTATAATAGTTTATTACAACTTACTGACTTATAATGCACACTTATTGTCTTCTGTTTCTAGAGGTCAGAAGTGCAAATCTTATAGGACTGATGTAAGGTGTTAGCAATGCTGATCTCCTTCTAGGAGCTCCCCTTTTCCAACTTCTACAGCTGTCCACGGTCCTCGATCTCTTGACCCCATGACTCCAGGCTCTGTTTTATCCATAGCTATTTCCTCCAAGTTGGACATCGTCGTTGCTGTCTTGGATCACAGCAGTTGTGATCAGCTGTAAATGACCTAGCCTATTTGCAGTTCCTCCTAGAGGAAACATGGGGGCTCACTGAATCATAGGGTCCTGGGGCTTGCAGGGTTCTAAGGCTCTCTGAGATCCTTACAAGCGCCCTCTCCTCCCCAACACAATAAAAGAGATAACAATTGATAGGGATGGGATTCCTCAATAGTGCAGCTGCCTGTTAACTGCACAAGAGACTCTTCAAAAGTCCAATTTTTTAATGAGGCATCCACCCTCCCAGTAGCGTCCTTCAGTGGTACAGTCCCTTGGAGTCATGCATGCTCCTATGAATAACCCCAATAAACTCGTGTGTACACCAAGCTTGGATGGATGAAATCCTGTCTTTGGGTTCTAAGCACCCTCACTACTGGGGTAAAGAGTCTGCCAGGAAGTACCAGACAACAATTTCCATTGTCACATCTCCTTCCTTTTCTTACCTGCCTCCCCAGCATAAGAACATTGGGCTCAGACTGATAATCCAGAGTAGCTCTGCATCCAGATCCTTAGTCATCACTGCAAAGACACATTCATCAAGTAAAGTAACATTCAAGAACTGAGTATGGACATTTTTGAGGGGTACATTAGTCCTGTCTTCTACAGTTCTGTATTATTTGGCACCTATAAATTGAATGTACTAGACAGCTATTGCTACAACAATGTATAATAACAAAATCAACAGCTCGTGGCAGCAAGCTTGTATTTTTTTTTTCTCACTTGTGAGTTACAGATTGTCTACAGAAACTCTGCTTTGGGCTGAGAGTTGAATGGTTGGGCACCAAGATTAAGACTGCTTTTAAGCCTGCTCAACATCTTTCAAACTGGGGTCCAGGCTGAGAAACAGTGAAAAGTTTGGTCTCCCCACCCCCTAACCCTTACAAACTCAATTAAAGCCTGTCCTGGTTAGTATTTTGCCAACCAACCCAAAAAGAATCATTTGAGAAAAGAGATTCTCAATTGAGAAAATACTCCCACCAGGTTGGTCTGTGGGCAAGACTGAAGCGTTTTCTTAACGGTTGATGTGGAAGGGCCCAGCACGATGGGAGTCGTGGCACCTCTGAACAGGTGGTCCTGAGCTGTATGAGAAAGCAGACTGGGGTTGGTGGGGAGCGGTGGCTGGAGAGATGGCTCAGATGGTAAGAGCACTGGATGCTCTTCCAGAGGTTCTGAGTTCAATTCCGAGCAACCACATGGTGCCTCACAGCCATGTGTAATGAGATCTGGTGCCCTCTTCTGGCCCACAGGGATACATACAGGTAGAATATTGTATATACAATAAATAAATAAATCTTTTAAAAAAAAAAGAAAGAAAGAAAACAGACGGGAGACTAGAGAGATGGCTCAGAGGGTAAGAGCATTGACTGTTCTGCTCTTCCAGAGGTCCTGAGTTCAATTCCCAGAAACTACATGGTGGCTCACAGCCATCTGTAATGAGATCTGGTGCCCTCTTCTGGTGTGCAGGCAGAACACTGTATACATAATCAATCAATCAATAAATAAATAAATCTTTAAAAAAAGAAAAAAAAACTGAGCTGAAATAAACCATAAAAAAAAAGAAAACAGACTGAACAGGATAAGGTAAGCAGCATTTTTCCATGGCTTCTGTTGGTTTTATGTCAACTTAGCACAAACTAAAGTCATTTGAGAGGATGGAACCTCAATTAAGAAAATGTCTCCATGGGATTGGGCTGTTGGAAGACCTGTAGGGAATTTTTCTTAACTGGTGATTGATGGGAGATGGCCCAGACCACTGTGGGTAGTGCCATCCCTGGGCTGGTGGTTCTGAGTTCTGTAAGAAAACAGGCTGAGCAAGCCATGAGGCGCAACCAATAAGGTACACCCCATCATGGACTGTGCATCAGTCCTACCTCCAAGTTCCTGTCCTATTTGAAGTCTCGTCCTGACTTCCTTCAGTGATAAACAATGCTGTGGAAATGTAAGCCAAATAAACCCTTCCCTCCCAAAGTTGTTTTGGTCATGGCATTTTGTCACAGCAATAGAAACCCAAACAAAGTCTTTGTTTCAGTTCCTGTCTTGAGTTACTGCCTTAGGGTCCATCAATGGACTGCGACTTAGGATATATAAGCCAAATAAGCCATTTCTTCCCCAAGTTACCTTTGGTCATGGTTTTCACCACAGCAATGGAAATCCTAAGACAAACCTCTGCTTCCATTTTTACTCACTTAAATTTTGTTGACCAAATTCTTCAGCCAAATCAAAAGTTATGAGATAGGAAAGTGTGCTACATCCCAAAGAAGAAGAAGAAAATACAGAACCTGTGTGATGAACAGCAATTCAGCTTCCTAGTCACTAGGCTTGATATTAGCCAGCTCAAACCTCCTCACTGACTCTGACTTTTGAGTATTTTGAACTTTGACAAGAACTTTAATAAGTTCAAAGCTTCTGACTGAGAAAGAGAGTTATCTCAAAGTAATGAACATTGGCATGCCTTCCAGATATCTTATCTAGGTCATGGATAAATACAGAAGCAGCCAAAATTCTGCCAAACATCACTAAAATATATAATCTAGGGTGTATAGGCAATTCTCACATAAAAGAACTCTTTAGAGCTGGTCACAATGGGTTACACCTCTAATTTAGAACTCAGGGATCTGAGGCAAGATGATTCCCATGAGTCTGAGACTATGTTTCAAACATCAAAGAGGGGCTAGGAAAATATTCTAACAGCTAATAACCACCTATAATTCCGTCCCAAGGGATCCTAACACCCTCTTCCCACCCCCTCTGGCACCAGGCATTCCTATAGTATTCATGCATAAATGCAAGCAAACACTCATAATACATAAATGAAAAGCCCGAGCCATCTACTATTTGGATTTTCAGATTCATACTCTACAAATAGGTTGTTTCTTACCTAAATTCACAAGAAAAATCATGTATATAAGGGGATTCACAGTTACCTGTAACTCCAGCTCCAAAAGAGCTGATGCCCTCTTCTGGCTTCTGTGAGTGCCTGCTCTCAAGTGCACACACACCCACAAAGGCACACACATATACTTAATTTTAAAAATCTTTTTTTTGAAGAATGACTGAGCTAGAATGTATGATAATAAGCTCTCTCTTCCCTCATCATCTTCCCATTGTCTAGGACATTGCTTTACATAGAGCACGCACTCACTAAATTAATATGAAGCTAATGTCTGCAGTGTTGAAATTTCAAACCTATTGATTATATTTCATTTATGATACCACAGAAGAATTCCATGCAAGTATCTGAACCAGCATGAGCTTAGCTGAGAATGGGGGAGTTGCAAGAGATTTTCTAAAAAGGCAACAGAGATAACTCTTAAAACCTAAAGGCAGAAGGGCAGGTGAGAAGCCAAGGGAGGCTTTCTGCCTGTATCATCTGTTCCTGTCTGCACAGCTTCATTCTCTACAAAGATTAGCTTCCTTTCCAGGAAATAGGGAGAGCAAAAGTTTTCTATTTCAGGACAAGAAATGTGCAGAGGCTGTATAAGTCTCTCCAAACTTTCCTCAAATTTCTAGTAGGGAGATTTTCTCCACTCTTTCCAGTCAGCCAATCATGAGACAAGCAGAACGGGCATGGCCACTGAGAGGCTGTGGGAGGCAAAATCTTGTCCTTGTGTAAAAATGCCTTTAGAATGTAGGCTAGACTTCAGAAGTCACTTCTAATTAACCAAATGGAAAGAAGTAAGAGGGTGCCACTTCTGAGATTAGATTGTAAAAACTGTGACTTCCACCTGAGGCAACATGCTCCCTAGAATTTCTGCCTCTGGGGCTCTCACTGCGGAGTGAGTGGTTTGTTCTGTGGATCTCCACCCACTGCGTAAGTAAAACTTCAGCTATAACCTCACCACCACCCCGCCAACAACTTGGTTGCAATCTTAGGAAAGACCTTGACCTAAAAACACCCAACTCAGATCCCAGACTCAGAAAGAGGCAGATAATAAATGCTAGCTATTTTTAAATCTTGAAATTTTAGGATAATTTGTTTCTCAAAGTAAATTTTCCCAAGGGAAAGTGAGTTTTTTTGTGGGGTCAGTGGATCATCTAAAATACATCTCCTAAAAGTCAGTCTGCAATGCACTCGCGAATACTTCTACCCCAAATAGCAAAAGCAGACAAGCCTCTTATTTAAAAGCAAATCTTTCCATCATGGAGAAAATTTAGCCGCCCTTAACAAATCATTCCCTAAATTCCTAACTAGACTTCCACTATGCAAATTCTGAAGTGCTCACAGACATATTGCTCTTCTATTTGGCCACACCCTCCTGGGCAAATGATCCAGGTCTCAGACGTTCCCTCCTTCACCATCCTGCTATCCTCATGTGGTTCTTCCACTATCTATTACAACCCCACTTAGGCTGCCTGTGAATGTGACTGAACCTGCTACTTTTACCAGAAGCTCTCCCTGTAAGCATCACAGGGATGCAGCTGACTGGGAGAATGTTGGTGTTGCGTATGAGTTTGGTTTTTCCACAACCTGTTGCTTTCTTGATTGTTGTGGGTAATTAGAACTTGCAGATTCGGGATTTTAATTCCAGCACTAGTCAAGGCTTCTGCAGCTACTTTGTATCTGCAAGACCGGAGAGGTACAAAGATGTACCTCTGAGGATGGGTTGTCCCTAGGAAACTGGGAACCTGACATGTGGAAGGTTTGAGCGCAGTGGGTACATGGTGAGTGGACAGGAAGTCTGTGTGGAACTGAAGAAATCAGAGGAAGATTTAGGAGATGGCACAGCTTGAGCTGGGTGCACAAGGGACGGAAATTGTAGAAAGGAGAAAACAGAGATCAAGTATTATCAGTGTTAAGTATCGTGTTATTAAAGCTTTCTAAAGGAAAAGAACTGAGAGAATAAATGTATGTACGCGATTTACTTAACTGACTTATGGGATAGAGTCTGGTAATCTAACAATGGCTGTATCATGACGGAAAGGCGGAGAGTCTGGTATTTGTCCAATCTATGAGGCTGGATGTGTCTCCCCATCTGGTGCTGGAGTCTGGGAGGATTCTCAGAGACTGACTGAAATCCTGAAGAAGTTGAATTATACTGACAGCAACAAGACAGGCAAACTTGCCATTGAGAGTGAGGGCAAGCAGACAAAAGCAAAAACCTTCCTTCTCCCATGTGCTTTCTTGTGGGTTGCCACCATAAGGTCTGGCCCAGATTGGGATGGGTCTTCCTTCTTCTGATTAATAAAACCTCACAGGAATGGCTAGCAGCTTCGGTTTTAGTTGATTCCAGATGTCATCAAGCTGACAACCAAGATTAGTCAACACAAGTACATGGGGAGGGGGGAATCTCAAATCTATTTAGGTTTTTACATACACATAGTTATGTTAACCATAAAAGCCATTTGCTATTAAAAAAGAATGTAATTATGACAGCCAGAGATGTGACATAATATCTCAGTGGTTAAGAGTATAGCTGTTCTTCTAGAGGAGTTGGGTTCAACTCTCATCACCCACCTGGAGACTCACAACCATCTATAACTCCAGTTCCAGAGGATCCAGTACTCTTCTGGCTTCTGTGAACACCAGGCACATGCATGGTGCACAGATATACATGCAGGCAAAACACTCATACACAGAAAATACATGATACATGTAAATATTTAAAAATTTTAAAGAACATAATTGTGTTCAATAGCCATGATCTTTCACTCCTGGGAAAAATTAGGAAGACAGTCACACATATCTCGAGGAGAAAGAAATGGGTATCTCCTTTCCGCTCCAAAACTGACATTCTAAGCCAGTTATATGTAAGAAGAAAACAGCTCTGCCCATTGTTTGACATATTTGCGAGACTCTTGTAGTTTCTACCTGTCAGCACCCAGTAGTGTTCCAAAAGGAATAGCACTTTCTTCTTTCCTGTCCCTTTCTTCCCCCCCTGATCTCTGGGCTCCTATCTGCTTATTGCATCTTAGGTTCTTGCTTCCATCTTGCCAAGATGCATGAAAGGTGTGTTTGAACACTGAACAAAGAAACCTAACAGAGGGAAATAGAAATGGTTAAAATTCAGCTTACCCGCTCAGAGACTCTGAATTTACCCTGAAGAGAAGGTGAGTTTGTAATTCATCTTCCCAGGGAACTCATTTTCTTGCCATTTGCAAGAATGCTATGTAGACAGGCGGTGTTTGCTAGCATTGCTAGAAAAGCATTCTGCTAGACAGTTTGAGGTCAACGCCATCATCTGGGTCCTCCCCTCGTGCTCAGCATCCATTGATCTGACAAATAGCGAAGTAGCATAGACCCTACATATCAACAGGGAGAATCTGACCAGTTTCTCTGTGATAGGGAGGGGGCTTAAGTAGCTCAGTTTGTTGTAAAAGGAAATGCAGGGTCTCAGGAAAACATACAAGGAGTCTGAAAACGATTTGTCGTCAGACCTCAAGCCCAGAATGGCTTCCTCAATTTTGATTGATGCCACCATTAGCAAAGAGTACATACTATACCGCTTGTTGTATGAACTAAAGAAATGGTTTTCTCTGAGTACAGGTGCTCTCTAAGCTACCCAGGTCCAGGCTGATCTGATACAAAGCCCTCTTGCTGCAACTCACTGTGTAAGACTTCATCAACCACAAAATAATAGGCTTGAAAAAGGGATCATTTCAAGATGTGGGAATGGGGAAGCCATTTACTGTCTCAATGGACCTCAATGGTTGGATCCTTTTGAAATCAACATATAACATGATGATAATAATTATAATGATAAATCTTTTTTTCATTTTAAAAAAATGGCCTTTCAGCACAAACTGAACGACCACTTCACGAACAATTGGGCACCCAAACAATTGGAAATATTTCAGAAGAACAAATGAAGCAAGGGAGATCACAGAAAGCAGGAAATATATGGGTGCAATTTTGAGCCTAAATGAACATGCAGGGCCATATACAAAATAACCAGTGAGATGTGAAAACTGATGTGGGTCCCTTTGATTTGAATCAACAGTCTGTGAAGGACTCTTATTATCACAGGAAAACCTCAGTGCCAGTCTGCCCTTGTCCAAACCCAGGCATCCACTGTCCCAGCTTTGGAGATGCACAAGCCTGGGGCTAAGGTGCATCCTGCTGGGAGGTCAGTGAGCAATTGTGAGGCCAGTACTCTCACAGAAGATGGCTCAGAAGTCTTCCTCCTGTCAGTCTTCTCCTGGAAATGTTTCTACCCATTGGAAGTTTGAAGATTCTCTTGTAATATGGGAGTTCTGCTTAGAGCAAAGAGGTGGACTATATTTTCACATTCAATCCAGCAAAATCAATAAGCCGAAACATGTGGAATAATCATCCATCCATTCTTTCAGATAACCAATGGCAACAAAGAGCAGTATCCTTTCTAACCGAAAGAAAGAATCAAAGACTGTTTCCAACCCACCAAAAGGCCTAACGACTTTCTCCAGAAGTTTCTAAACTGGAAGATGCTAAGTTGAGGAAAGTGCTAACCTACTGTGTGGCCACGAAAAGCATTTATGTACATACATTTATTCTATACATGTAGAGGGTATGTGTGTACTACAGCATACATGTGGAGGTCAGAGAACCAATGGCAGAGTCAGCTTTCTCCTTCCACTATGTGAGTTCCAAGGATCAATTCCAGGCTGCCAGGTGTGGCGGCACATACCTTTATCCACTGTGGTATCTCAGCAGCCCAGAAGGCATTTAAAGCAAGAAGCGTTGGTAGCTTACTTCTAGGTCACCTTAAAATGACAAGAGAAAATTGAACAAAATTGTGTCAGCGTGACAGGATTCTACTTTAGAATCTTAATCTATCCATGGTTTCTCTGTTTGCCACTGCTTTCTTAACAGTCCTCAGGGGCATTTATTTTCCTTTTCTAGCCAAAATAGAAAGGGAAAGAAAATTCAAAGACGACAGCCCAAGAAGTGAAAAAGTTCAATAAAAACACGTTCCACTTCGGAGAAGAGAGAAGACAGGTAGGGAGAGTAGTATGCAGGAGTGGGGAAGACTGCAAAGGAGGGGGGATTCATGCAAGCCCTCCAACTGGAAAAGATCAGAGGACTTTCCATCTCGACGAATGGAAATGGGAGTGGATGAGGCCAGCAGAAATTGACCCAGCTGTGGGAGGTAATCATCCAAGAATCCTGAGCACCGTGAAGTCCCCCAGAATTGAAGGTGGGAAACTTGGCCACTAACAGACCAATGTGGTTGAGAATGAGAAATTTGCCCCCAACCTAGGTGACAACAAAACAGAATCATTTTGCATGTTTCTTTCCTCAGAGCCAGAGTAGAGGGGGACATATTGCCCCCCTCATAGGACAAATCGGATGACTCTAAATTCAAAGAAATGGCTGCATGAGCCTGATTAATGCATATACTTGACACTAAGATTAATCCCATTCCTTTGGTCACAGTTCAAGAGCATGTGAAAATAAAGGAACATTCCCTCTAATTGTTTTTATTTCCTGTATTTATAATAAAGAAGTCCTATGCTAGTATCCAAAGTGCTTAATGATAGTCGTATCATTCTGCCTGTTTTTAAAAAAATATTTATTTATTTATTTATTTATTATAGATACAATATTCTGTGTTCATGTATGTCTGCAGGCCAGAAGAGGGCACCAGACTTCATTACAGATGGTTGTGNACCTCTGGAAGAGCACACAATGCTCTTAACTGCTGAGCCATCTCTCCAGCCCCCTCTGCCTGATGTTTTTAACAACTAAGGGGGGAAACAGGGGTGCACGTGGACATATGTATGAGCAGCATCAAATCTATGATGGGCAATGTTTCAGGAATGGACCAAAAGCATTACACAGTCTGGAGAAAACAGTAGCTATTGTATTCACCCAGGATGCCTTGATGCATAACATCTGCTCCTTATCTTCTCGCTGTGTTCAATGAGCTGGGGAAAATGGAGAAGACATTTGTCCCGGCCCTGTCACCAGAGGGACTTGGCCATCTTTTAGTCAGAAGCTTGAACTACTGAAATTTCACTAATAGTTGCCTGAAAATTCTCTGGGCCTCCTCCTCTGCATTGCCACAACCCAGAAAACTTAAAAGTTTAGGACAGAGAAAGTGGGGGAGATGAAGAGAGAGGAGGGAGGGACAGAGGAGAGAAAAGGGGTATGGTGAATTGCTAGACACTAAACAGATGTGTTGGGCTAGATGTCTATCACTCATCTTACTGAATAATCTTATTCATTAAGTGATGAATCAGGTAGAAATAATGCATATTTCCCCATAGTTTATCATTTATATTTTTATATCAGGGCAGAAAAAGATATATTCTAGAATTAAAATTCACTTGGATTTGTGATGTAACAAATAAGGAATCGCTGTCTTTAGGAGGACAAAACTGGAATATGGTCTCAGATATCTAAAGATATCGATTAATGTCCATGCTACTAGGGAATGCTAACTAGGAAAGGTTAAGGATCACCAGTCTGAAGTCTCAGAAAGAGGAATATAAGAGATACTAATATCTCTGCTTTTGTGACTGTTCATACTAGGAGAGGCAGCGCCAGAACTAAAACTCCTTCAACAGAGGTAGCTACTCGAAAGTGTCATCTAGCATTTCAGAAAATGCAGAAATGGGGACACTTGAGCAGGCGAATGTCTCCACTTCAGTAATAGCAAATCTCTGCTAGAAAGGGTACGGTCTGGAATCCATACCTTCTAAACCCCACAAGAACAAACACCCATTAGTTGACAGCATGTTTCAAAGGAGAATGTTCTAGAGGACACTAATGCTAGACTCATCTCCTATTCCTAATCATTAAGTATTAGACGTTTTTATCTACACTATTTCTGTGTTGTGCTCTGTTAAGACCGTTCAATCAAAATCACCGTTCTCTAGCTCAGACAACCCAGGTTTCAACTTACCTCTACAGGTTCAAAATGAGTCCTACTAATTCTCTGCCATCTTATGCCTTTCGCTATATCTCTACCCACCCTCCCTGACATGGTATTTACCGTGCTGCCTCAGTTCCTTATGCTGTAATCAAGCCTGTGTCTTGGGCGGAATTTTAAAAATAATGCAAGGAAGATTACTTTAGATTAAACTGAAAACTTCAGTAATTTGATTTGCAGGAAATGAAGAACAAAGTGTCACCACCCAAGTGCTTTTAAATAAGTCATAATTAATTAAACATGCATCTATGTTTGGATGCTCAATTTATGACTAATTATGCAGAAAATGTAATTGCGCACTGAAGTATTCCATTGCATCTTATTTATGCCAGCCAAAGGTTGTGGGGTTTTGGGATTTCTGTTGTTGTTGTCAATGATGTGTGCACCTGTTGAAATTGGTGAGATTTTGTCAAGATACAAGTAATCAGATGAGTCTCCTAAAAATATAGTTGTTCCTGTTGGAAAAAAAACTGCAGAAAGACATAAAATAATTTCCTAAGCTACCCTACTTTTATTTTTAAAATGTATATCTGGGGATATATCTCAGTGGTAAGGACACTTGCCTTGCATATTGAAGACCCTGGGTTCAAGCAACCATACTACCAGAAGATATATTTCTATTCCTTTGTCCTCTATGCTAGCTAAGATATCAATTAGGCACATCTTTCCAGCTCCATTTCTCCAATAGGCCTGTGACATAGACGTTTTATTTTCTTGGAAGAGCCATAAAGCTCCAAGGGATCATGAATGACCATCACGTTTATGTCATCCTAGACAGGCTTCTTTTTTAATAACTCTAAAGGGAATTTGTAACCTTTTCGCCATCTTAAGATGCCTAATAAAGTGAATATAAAGGAAGCAAAGGAAATAAAACCAAATTTAAAACTTCCTCTGGATAAGTCATGGGAATAAGAGCATTTATGAATATTTTCTCACTGAAAGGAAAGAGGGACCGGGAGAGCAAAGGGGTAAAGTTTCAAAAGCTCTCAAAATATCAAACAATACTACAGCTACTTTATTATGCTTCTCATACACTTCTATGGCAGCTTTACTACAAACAATTACATTATGTTCTTTTCTGTAGAAGGAAAATAAATCCTAGCATCCTTTGTGGCCCAGTGACATACAGGTATCACCTATAAGAGACTTCCAGCTGGGCGGTGGTGGCTTACAACTTTAATCCCAACACTTGGGAGGCAGAGGCAGGAGGATCTCTGTGAGCTCGAGGTCAGCCTGGTCTACAAGAGCTGGTTCCAGGACAGGCCCCAAAGCAGGAAGCCTGTGAGACAGCTCCATGCAATGGGTAGCAAGAAAAAGACTCTCCTAAGATCCTCCCCTGCCATTCGACTAAAAGGAAAGCCTACGATCAAAGCAGCTGGGGCCACCAATTCACTGCCCTCAGGAATTCACCAGGGCCTCACACTAGACCACGAGCAAGATGTGAATTGGGGTTATGGGACTACAGGGACCTAGGAGTTGCTCGCAGTTGCAGGCTAAGCAGACTGTCCTGTCCTGACACACAAGGGTCAGAGGGAATCAAATGTGGACTCTCCACAGAACTCCATGAACCCCTCAATCTGCTCCCCCCTTTAAATTCTGACCCAGTCTTCCCTGTTCCACAGTTTCAACCTCCCAACATCCTGTCAAGGCCAGCCATCAGGACTCCGTATTACTTTGCCTTGCCTTGTCCTCCCTGTTCTCAATACAGCCTCCTGGTTCTGTATTGAAAGGTCCCCAAGAGCTGCGCCGACAAAAGTCAAACTCTATTTAGAGAGGATGGAAATTTAAGAATTTTCCACTTATTTAGGCATGGAATAAACTGAGTCTTCAAGGAGAAAAACCCAATAGTAACAGCACCAAAGCTGTTGGGCAGAATGGGGTAGAAGAAATGAACACATAAACTGAAGAAAATATTCTGCCTACCATGTTTGGTTTGATCCCAACACAATGTATTAAGATTGACATCATAGTAGCTTCTCCCCATCTAGCCTGTTGCAATTACTAACATACATCTTATTTTTAAGCTTCAATGCTCCTATTCTTCAGCCTCCGTAGGTCAGAGCCATCAGGAACACTCACTGTCGCTGTCATAGATGTGAATAAACCCTGTGGAGTTGTTCAGTGTTCAACCTGAAAAATCATTATGGCACAGTCTTCATGGCACCTACAGCATGAAATTTAGACTCAGAAAAGAATTGTGGCCCATCTGATAGCTGTTGAGGAAAAACTATGCAAAGTTGTACACAAAATGTTTTATTTAATTTTTCAGAAATATCATTAAGAAAATCCATTAATATTGGTCTTATGGTTGCAACGCCATCACAGGAGAGGATTTTAAATATTTATTTATTTATTATGTATACAATATTCTCTCTGTGTGTATGCC